>JARACY010002297.1:0-44424 GCA_029255725.1 Scrobipalpa atriplicella | reverse complement strand
CGATCGCTGCGAGATCCTTCATACAAATTCCCTCCGCCCAGCTCTGCGATTTAATTCGCGCGAAAGAAATCGCCTTGCGTGCTAATCCTCGCCTAATTGTTTTGGTCGCGTAGTACATAGACATTATTTTGCGACGTTGCCGCTTCGCCCTTCTTGACCAAGTATCACACACATAATATAGACTTTATTTTGCGACGTTGCCGCTTCGCCCTTCTTGACTATGTATCACACACATATATAGACTTTATTTTGCGACGTTGCCGCTTCGCCCTTCTCGACCATGTATCACACACACATATATAGACTTTATTTTGGGACGTTGCCGCTTCGCCCTTCTCGACCATGTATCACACACACATATATAGACTTTATTTTGCGACGTTGCCGCTTCGCCTTCTCGACCATGTAATCACACACACATATTATAGACTTTATTTTGCGACGTTGCCGCTTCGCCTTCTCGACCATGTATCACACACACATATATAAATCAATTAATTTTATAATTTTAAATAAATAACTTTTAGCAAATATGAAACAAGATGGCCGTCCGTATGCCTGTATGTATGTTTTCCTCTCTCTCTCTCGTATGCCGGCGAAGCATTTACTTACCTGACTATTTACCAAACCACAAGGAGCCAAACCAGTTTTGTTTGGGAGCGACGGACGATGCGACGACACGGCTCATGTCATGTCTTGTCCCTTTTTGATCTAGCGGCGACCACGACAGAGTGAAAGAGCTGACAACAGTAATTTGAGTGTGTGCTCCGTCTGTGGATTGTATTGTAAAGTTATATTAGTGTGTGTGCATTTCAACGACTTTGAGGGTTGTATTTATAAAGCGTTCTCAAGATTGAGATCAATATTAAGTATGGATTTGACAGGTCGTTTTGTACTGAAATTACATTTCTGATACGAATTCAAACTCGCTGTTACACTTGAGAGCTCTTTATAAATACAGGCCTGAGATTCAAACTCTATTGGTCGTAGTCGTAGGTAACTATAACTAAGCCCTAAATCTTGCTTATATTTTTTTGGCAATTGTTACTAACATACATACTGACAAGACAATCATAAGAAAGTAGAAGACAATCACACCTTTATTCCTATTGGGGTAGGCAGAACGTCAAAGATCTAAAGTTGAGATTCCAAACGAAGGTAGTCCGGCCACGCACGTCGCACGTCCGACAAGTTTGAGGGTTATTTCAGACAGTTCTGTATATTCTGTTTTAGGGACAGTCTTGACCAGTCTATCGCCTAATTACAGTATTACACTGAAACCTTAAATCGCTTTGCTGGTTTTTACAGCATTGCCAGGAGGAGAAACAGCCGGCACATTCTATGTTTTTCTATCGTTTCCAGTTCAGCATGGAAGCAACATTTTTTATTAATTATGCATGTACTTAGCATGTACATGCTCGTGGTCGTGCTCGTGGTCAGCTAGTAGGTAGTAGTAGGTAAGTGCTTGTTCGTTCCGACAACGAATATTAAGCAACCATCGCCGTGGCCATAGTTGGGTGAAATGCATGTGGTCCCGGTTAATATCGTAGATATTAGTAGTTAAACCATGTCAGAGGCCTCTGCTAAGCATTGGCGGCTTATAAAATCTCTGACAGCTGGGTTGGCTACTAACCTGGCAAAAGCCTTATCTAGGATTGGGTTTGGTTTCCCTTCGGTGTTACGGAGGTCAGATGGCAGTCGCTCTGTGTAAAAACCAGTACCCTCGTTCAATCCCCTATATTAGGTAGCCGACCCCGTGACATACGGGATAACGCGAGAGATGATGATGCATGTACGTACCTACGTAGTAGGCAGATCTGCAGGTTGGCTATAACAATTGCTTCCAGCGACTGATCGTGCTCGATGCCGCCTCTAGATGCTTTCCAATAACAACCTGAAAATAAAACATAGGTACTAGATGTAAAACCATTTGCAAAATCAATCACGGATACATAACATTACATACTCTAATCTAACTTATGTTTATTTGTATTGTTATTTTTTATTTTGTTGTGTGGCAAATAAATGGTTTAATAACTATAAAAAAATATAACATACTTCCATAATCTCACGCTTTTATCTCTTGCGGTACGGGTACGGGGCAGGTAGAGCGTATATATAAAGTTTTTGCCCCGACGTCTTGACAAATATCTCGGGCAATTTTAGATTAAAATGAGTTTCGCTATGGTAAAGGTTGTCAGCCCATCGCCTAAATAAAATATCTCTTTGGCTTCTACTGAGAGGAGCAGCAGCTGGCTACATTCAATGTTTTTTCTATCATTCGCAGTCCAGCATGAAGTAAGAATACAATTTATTTGTAACAAGTCTATTCACTATTGGTAGAGAATGTCGAAGCGGCAACGTCGCAAAATAAAGTCTATATATGTGTGTGTGATACATGGTCGAGAAGGGCGAAGCGGCAACGTCGCAAATAAAGTCTATATATGTGTGTGTGATACATGGTCGAGAAGGGCGAAGCGGCAAACGTCGCAAAATAAAGTCTATATATGTGTGTGTGATACATGGTCGAGAAGGGCGAAGCGGCAACGTCGCAAAATAAAGTCTATATATGTGTGTGTGATACATGGTCGAGAAGGGCGAAGCGGCAACGTCCCAAAATAAAGTCTATATATGTGTGTGTGATACATGGTCGAGAAGGGCGAAGCGGCAACGTCGCAAAATAAAGTCTATATATGTGTGTGATACATAGTCAAGAAGGGCGAAGCGGCAACGTCGCAAAATAAAGTCTATATTATGTGTGTGATACTTGGTCAAGAAGGGCGAAGCGGCAACGTCGCAAAATAATGTCTATGTACTACGCGACCAAAACAATTAGGCGAGGATTAGCACGCAAGGCGATTTTTTTCGCGCGAATTAAAATCGCGAGTGGGGGGGGGAATTTGTATGAGGAATCTCGCGCGATTTTTTTTTCCGCGAGTGCGTGCACCTTCATACAACTCCATACGTCACAGATTTTTGCAGATTTAATTCGCGCGAAAGAAATCGCCCTGCGTGTTAACTGCCTAAAGGTCCCCACCTACAGACTCAGCTATATATCTCTTATTTTACCATGAATGATATCTCGGTATTGAGCGGACGAAAATATACCTTATCACATCCCGCGATACGATTCAATCACAGATTACTTATGAGCGCGGCGGGCGCCCAACTCAATTCAGCATGATTTTTGCGTGCCGAAAGATATCGTAATATTCGAAGATCTTCAAGCTGAATTGAATCGTATCGAGATGGAATAAAGTGTTTTAGTACATTCAATAACTGTCTGTGGGCACCTTAATTGTTTTGGTCGCGTAGGATGTGTGTGATAGATACATGGTAAAATAAGAGATATATAGCTGAGTCTCTGTGGTGGGGACCTTTAGGCAGTTAACACGCAGGGCGATTTCTTTCGCGCGAATTAAATCTGCAAAAATCTGTGACGTATGGAGTTGTATGAAGGTGCACGCGACATCGCGGAAAAAAAATCGCGCGAGATTCCTCATACAAATTCCCCCCCCACTCGCGATTTTAATTCGCGCGAAAAAAATCGCCTTGCGTGCTTAATCCTCGCCTAATTGTTTTGGTCGCGTAGTACATAGACATTATTTTGCGACGTTGCCGCTTCGCCCTTCTTGACCAAGTATCACACACCATAATATAGACTTTATTTTGCGACGTTGCCGCTTCGCCCTTCTTGACTATGTATCACACACATATATAGACTTATTTTGCGACGTTGCCGCTTCGCCCTTCTCGACCATGTATCACACACACATATATAGACTTTATTTTTGGATTTGCTACCCTAAATGGGTTTAATACGGTATGGAAGTTTGTATGGAAACTCCGTCAGTTTTGCAGTTAGGATCTTAAAATTTTGTATTTAGGCTAATGATTTAAAAGTAATGAATACGTGTTTCAGCGTTTTTGGATTTTCTACCACTAAAGGGGTTAGATAAGGGATGGAAGTTTGTATGGAAAACTCCGTCGTTTCGTAGTTAGGATCTTATAATTTTGTGTTTAGGCTAATAACCAAAAATTAATGGATACGTGTATCAGAGTTTTTGATTTTTTATACTTAAGGGGGTTAAATAGCGTGATGAAAGTTTGTAATAAATCAACAGCTCTTTTTCTTGATTTCTAACCATTGCAAACCTTTTTTATTCAAGAACTTCATAGAGCAAATTTGTGTTTTAATATATATCATACTAGCTTTCCGCCCCCGCGGTTTCACCCGCCGCTAAATAGTTTTCCCGTGGATTGAGTTCCCGCGGTAAAAAGTTGTTTTTGTCCTTAATCAGGTTATTGTCATGTAGCTGTTAGTATGACTACATCTAAAAGATTCTTTTATTTCTGTAGTGAGTGTGATATTTTTCGTAGTAAAAAGCTAATATTGCTACGCACGCGCATCGCACATTGAGCGTAGCTTTCTAATAGTGACAGAATTTTAAAATAAGTCTATTAATTTTCGAGTTCAATGATGACAAATAAAGAAACAAACAAACAAACTAACATACATACACAACACATATATACTTACAACTCTTTAATTAATGTATTAGTGATGGATGATAATGCTCGAAAGAGGCAAGCACCATCCCCTATTCTTTGTTACCACGTATCTCAAAAAAGGCTGATCCTATCGAGTGGGATATCAAAAACAGTGGTAGTTAAAAGTACAAAAAATATATTTTTTGCAAGATTCTTTCAACCCCTTTTCGGTTGATTTCTACTAACCAAAAATTGCTCATCATGGTGAGTAAATTTCGTCGTAAAGAATCTTCAAATCGGATAAAATAAATTACGGAATTTTGAGGTAACATAGGTACATAAAAAAAAACGTACATCCTTATTGAGAACCTTCTCCTTTTTTTATTTGAAGTTAGTTAAAAAAGTTAGTCTGGTTCGATGACGTTCTAATTTAAAATTTATAATCTGTCAAATTATCAAAACACAAATTTGCTCTAAGAAGTTCTTGAATAAAAGGTTTGCAATGGTAGAAATCAAGAAAAAGAGCGGATGATATTATTACAAACTTTCATCACCTATTTAATCCCCTTAAGGATAAAAAATCCAAAAACTCTGATACACGTATCCATTAATTTTTGGTTATTAGCCTAAACACAAAATTATAAGATCCTAACTACGAAACTGACGGAGTTTCCATACAAACTTCCATCCCTTATCTAACCCCTTTAGTGGTAGAAAATCCAAAAACCGCTGAAACACGTATTCATTACTTTTAAATCATTAGCCTAAATACAAAATTTTAAGATCCTAACTGCAAAACTGCCGGAGTTTCCATACAAACTTCCATACCGTATTAAACCCATTTAGGGGTAGCAAATCCAAAAACGCTGAAACACGTATTCATTACTTTTAAATCATTACCCTAAATACAAAATTAGAAGATCCTACCTTCAAAATTGACGGACTTTCATACAACTTCACACCCCCCTTTTTACCCCTTCAAGAGGGGAAAATCCAAAATCCTTTCTTAGTGGTAGGTTTCGTTATAAAAGGAACCTGCTCTCCATATTTCACGATTCTAGCTTTAGTAGTTTAGGCTCTGCGTTGATGAATCAGTCAGTCAGTCAGTAAGGACAAACGATTTATAAGTTTAGATTTAACATCTGTAGTCTCTGAAGGATTCCTAATCTGTATGTTTATTATATAATGATTCTGGTCTCTCGTATTCAATTAACATTGTACTAATTTTTAGCAGTACGGAGGTGTGGTCTGAGGAACCATCATAGCAGGATTCCGGTTTAAAATAGTGTCTTGTAAGGCCTTTAACAATAAAGAAATCCAATAGATCAGGCAGCCTGTTGGCGTCTGTTGGCCAGTAAGTCGCTTGCCCAGTGGAGATTACGTCTAAGTTATCCTTATCTACAGCTTGTTTAAGTTGTCGGCCTTTGGTAGTGGTTAGTCTGGAAGCCCAGAATGTCTGTTTTGAGTTCCAGTCCCCTCCAGCAACGTATCTATTTCCGAGTGTATCTAGGTAGTTTGTGAACATTTGCTTCGTTATTTTTTGTCTAGGCGGACAGTAGACTGCGCTAATATTAATTTGTCCAGTTTTGTCTTCCACGGTAATGGTCGTTGCTTGTATTTCATGAGTTTTATATTCTGAATGTAGGTGGTGTTTTATGCTTTTCTTAATTATAACAGCAGTGCCAGTGACCTGTGCCATCGGGATGGGCGGTTGTGTAGCATTGGAAATCCTTGATCTTTACAGATGTTGTTGCATTGCAGTGGGCCTCAGATACAAGTAGTATGTAGATAGATAGATAGATAAAACGTTTTATTCACAATTCTACAAAACACATGTACATTTTAAATAGTTTAAGTGCACAAAAATAGTATGAACAAATTAAAATGGTTCTTAAAATATGCACATGTGTGCCGTAGTGATGCGAAAGGGTCAAGGCTCAGTGATATTTTACCCAGAGGGCAACACTGATTTTCAGCTGTCACCCGTGTGAGTGATAAGCGGTTAAACATCCGAACAGAAAAAGCTTTTTGTTTTAATAAACTACCTACGCGTAAAATAAATAAAAATAGAACTAAGTATTAGTATAAATTGAAATTGTGTAATTGTAAGTGACTTGTGTTTATGCACAATATGAGAAGTGTGTTTGTCGGTCAAAATATGTGTATGTCTAGCTTTTGTTCTGATAGAAATATTGCAGCTTCGTGTGTGTTGGGAGCAAGACCATTGATATTCCAAGTCGCTATTCTGAGATTAGTCATTTTGAAAGTTTGTCGACAATGAGACTCATCAAGGTGCTCATTTGTTGTAAGATAAGATCAAATTTCTCTGCTTGTTTCAATAACAAATTTTCAAGTAGTGAAATTGAGGATGGTTGTGGGAGAGCTTCAGAATTATTTTCTTGGGTGGAATTGAGGGCTTGGGCAAAAGTTCTATGTTCAGTTCGAGATTGTGTCTGTGGGTTCTCCGTGGGTATTACTTATTTAAACATCGGAGGCTTATCCTGTGTTATGGTTGGTGCTGCAGACTTTTTGCTTTTTCTGGCAAGGATTTCTTTATATACCTCACATCCTTTAAAATTAGCTGGATGTGGTCCTTCGCAAAGGGCACATAATACTGGAGCTTTGCGGTCACGTTTGGGGCATTCAGATGTTTTATGCGGTTCAGCACATTTGACACACATGGGCACACACGGCGGCTTCCTTTGAAAGACGGGCGCGCGGCACGCGCGGCAAGGCCGGCGGTCCGCGCGGGCCGGCGGCATAGTGTGTAGCAGCCTGTACGGTGATAAAATGGTGAGTGGGAGGTGAGGGGCGCAATCAAAGATGGCTTAATGCTTATTGGAAAATTATTAGAAAAAGTGTTATAATTGTTATAGTATACTATATATTCGTAATCTACTCAAATGAGCCCTTTCGTTTTGGTGAAATTTTTTATTTTATTTGTATGCCATCTTTGATAGGGCCCCCCTCACCACTTTATTACCGTACGATTTACTGACTCGTAATCAGGGAGTCATAATCTTAAGGAATCTATCGGTACCGCTTGTATGTATATCTAGAGATTACATTTAAAATTCGATTTGACGATTTCTAGAGCACTATGGTGAGAAATACACTCATCAATGAAGGAAAACATCGTGAGGTAACCAACTACGAAGAAATTCAAAGGTTGTGTGTGTGTGTGTGTAACCTAATCTAGGGTTGCGGAGGTCAGATGGCAGTCGCAGTCGCTCTGTGTAATAACCAGTCCCTCATTCAATCCCCTAGATTAGGTACGAGAGATACGGGAAAAAGGCTAGGAAGATGATGTTAGATAGCAGGCTAGTGTGTGCTGTATTAGAAAACATAAAAAATATATTTTAAATAGGTACCTACCTAACGCAAAAATGTATGCTGGATTTCATAGAAGTATAAAGTAGGCAGGCAATTGGGCTTACTTAAGATAAGACTGAGATTAATTTATACCTACTACCTAATTATTAAGCTGTTGCTATCTCTATTTTATTTAAAACTTATGTATGAAAATTTTAGGAGAAATATAAAAAGGAAAAAATTGTATTTTTGGATTTTTGTATGAACTCAGAAATAAAAAATATTTCACCAATCGAGCTACGTTCATCCTAAATAACGTACCTAAGCTATTTTTTACCGCGGGAAAATATCTGATTAACCACAGGAAATCGTGGGTGAAGCTGCGGCGCAAAAAGACAATACCTAGGCCTAGATATCAAAATAAACAGTGCTCGTTTTATATAAAATCAATTAATTTTATAATTTTAAATAAATAACTTTTAGCAAATATGAAACAAGATGGCCGTCCGTATGCCTGTATGTATGTTTTCCTCTCTCTCTCTCGTATGCCGGCGAAGCATTTACTTACCTGACTATTTACCAAACCACAAGGAGCCAAACCAGTTTTTGTTTGGGAGCGACGGACGATGCGACGACACGGCCTCATGTCATGTCTTGTCCCTTTTTGATCTAGCGGCGACCACGACAGAGTGAAAGAGCTGACAACAGTAATTTGAGTGTGTGCTCCGTCTGTGGATTGTATTGTAAAGTTATATTAGTGTGTGTGCATTTCAACGACTTTGAGGGTTGTATTTATAAAGCGTTCTCAAGATTGAGATCAATATTAAGTATGGATTTGACAGGTCGTTTTGTACTGAAATTACATTTCTGATACGAATTCAAACTCGCTGTTACACTTGAGAGCTCTTTATAAATACAGGCCTGAGATTCAAACTCTATTGGTCGTAGTCGTAGGTAACTATAACTAAGCCCTAAATCTTGCTTATATTTTTTTGCAATTGTTACTAACATACATACTGACAAGACAATCATAAGAAAGTAGAAGACAATCACACCTTTATTCCTATTGGGGTAGGCAGAACGTCAAAGATCTAAAGTTGAGATTCCAAACGAAGGTAGTCCGGCCACGCACGTCGCACGTCCGACAAGTTTTGAGGGTTATTTCAGACAGTTCTGTATATTCTGTTTTAGGGACAGCTTGACAGTCTATCGCCTAAATTACAGTATTACACTGAAACCTTAAATCGCTTTGCTGGTTTTTACAGCATTGCCAGGAGGAGAAACAGCCGGCACATTCTATGTTTTTCTATCGTTTCCAGTTCAGCATGGAAGCAACATTTTTTGTTAATTATGCATGTACATGCTCGTGCTCGTGCTAGTGCTCGTGGTCAGCTAGTAGGTAGTAGTAGGTAAGTGCTTGTTCGTTCCGACAACGAATATTAAGCAACCATCGCCGTGGCCATAGTTGGGTGAAATGCATGTGGTCCCGGTTAATATCGTAGATATTAGTAGTTAAACCATGTCAGAGGCCTCTGCTAAGCATTGGCGGCTTATAAAATCTCTGACAGCTGGGTTGGCTACTAACCTGGCAAAAGCCTTATCTAGGATTGGGTCTGGTTTCCCTTCGGTGTTACGGAGGTCAGATGGCAGTCGCTCTGTGTAAAAACCAGTACCTTCGTTCAATCCCCTATATTAGGTAGCCGACCCCGTGACATACGGGATAACGCGAGAGATGATGATGCATGTACGTACCTACGTAGGTAGGCAGATCTGCAGGTTGGCTATAACAATTGCTTCCAGCGACTGATCGTGCTCGATGCCGCCTCTAGATGCTTTCCAATAACAACCTGAAAATAAAACATACTAGATGTAAAACCATTTGCAAAATCAATCACGGATACATAACATTACATACTCTAATCTAACTTATGTTTATTTGTATTGTTATTTTTTATTTTGTTGTGCGGCAAATAAATGGTTTAATATAACATACATCCATAATCTCACGCTTTTATCTCTTGCGGTACGGGGCAGGTAGAGCGTATATATAAAAGTTTTTGCCCCGACGTCTTGACAAATATCTCGGGCAATTTTAGATTAAAATGAGTTTCGCTATGGTAAAGGTTGTCAGCCCATCGCCTAAATAAAATATCTCTTTGGCTTCTACTGAGAGGAGCAGCAGCTGGCTACATTCAATGTTTTTCTATCATTCGCAGTCCAGCATGAAGTAAGAATACAATTTATTTGTAACAAGTCTATTCACTATTGGTAGAGAATGTCGAAGCGGCAACGTCGCAAAATAAAGTCTATATATGTGTGTGTGATACATGGTCGAGAAGGGCGAAGCGGCAACGTCGCAAAATAAAGTCTATATATGTGTGTGTGATACATGGTAGAGAATGTCGAAGCGGCAACGTCGCAAAATAAAGTCTATATATGTGTGTGTGTGATACATGGTCGAGAGTCGAGAAGGGCGAAGCGGCAACGTCGCAAAATAAAGTCTATATATGTGTGTGATACATGGTCAAGAAGGGCGAAGCGGCAACGTCGCAAAATAAAGTCTATATATGTGTGTGATACATGGTCAAGAAGGGCGAAGCGGCAACGTCGCAAAATAATGTCTATGTACTACGCGACCAAAACAATTAGGCGAGGATTAGCACGCAAGGCGATTTTTTTCGCGCGAATTAAAATCGCGAGTGGGGGGGGGAATTTGTATGAGGAATCTCGCGCGATTTTTTTACGCGAGTGCGTGCACCTTCATACAACTCCATACGTCACAGATTTTTGCAGATTTAATTCGCGCGAAAGAAATCGCCCTGCGTGCTAACTGCCTAAAGGTCCCCACCACAGACTCAGCTATATATCTCTTATTTTACCATGAATGATATCTCGGTATTAAGCTAACGAAAATATACCTTTTCCCACTTTCACCTCAAAAAGAGCCCATTTCCCGCCTAAATTCAGTGAGGAAAAGGCCATTTTATTCTTAAGAGAGACCAAGTAGCTTTTTAATTTTATTAAATGAGGCAAAGGTATGTCATTTTTTGACACAACTTGTTTTTTTCTTTTTTTTATTTGGTCTCTTGGGGGTGCGTTCTGAAAATTGATGCAACCTAAAATTTTATTTTGTAGACTATTTTGTTACGTTTTACTGTCTTGTAAAGTATTAAATTTTAATGTTTAAATATATTATTATTGTTGTAATTAATTTGATTTGTATTAAAAAGATAAAATTAATAACATTACATGCTAATTTTAGAATAATTTTACGTCTGCTTAATTTATTTTTTAAGTGTTGTTGCACTTTCCGAACGCAACTTTTCCAATAAAAAAGTAATAATGGCATTTTCTCCTAATTTCACACCTCAATATTTTCTCACTGAAAGTGGGAAAAGTTGTATGTATCACACGAGAGCGAATTCATTTACATCTCGTGCTTTGAATCCTTCGGTGAGCTCAGGATACTATTTTTTAATCACTCGCTACGCTTGTGATTCAATTTTAGTATCCTTCGCTACTTCAGGATTCAAAATCAGCACTCGCAGTAAAAACGAACTTCCCTCTCTTGTTGAACAAATAACTATATCACATCCCGATACGACTCAATCATAGATTACTTGTGAGCGCGGCGGGCGCCTAACTCAATTCAGCATGAAGTTTTTGCGTGCCGAAAGATATCGTAATATTCGAAGATCTTCAAGCTGAATTGAATCGTATCGAGATGGAATAAAGTGTTTTGTACCATTCAATAACTGTCTGTGGGCACCTTAATTGTTTTGGTCGCGTAGGATGTGTGTGATAGATACATGGTCGAGTCGAACGAAGCGGCAACGAACATCGCAAAATAATAAAATATAACTATCTACCTGAACCTCCCACAGGCAGCTATTATGAGCTTTCCCGTAAGTAATTTCACTATGCTATGTTGTTACTACTCTCTCTCTTCTCTACTCTACCTATAAATTGTAGATTTTCAATAAGGCCTAAACTTTTAGCTAGCTCATAGTTTATGATGCAAGATGGCCGCATGCCTCTGTATCTCTCACTCTCTCTCGCACGCGGCTGTGATGTGACACTTTTCGTTGTTCTCTTTCTCTCTCTACATATTTTTTTGTTATTTACCTGACTATTTACTAAACCAGTTGTTTTTTGTCGTCGTTCTGTCGGAGCGTGGGAGACGCGGCAACATGGCTTAATGTCTTCCGTCTCTTTTTAACCTATCGGCGTTTTCGGGAGAGTGAAAGAGCTGACAATAGCGGTTTTGGTGCTGGGTTAAGAGTTAAGAAATAGACAGTTTCTGTGTAAAGTGGCGTTGTGTGTGCGTGTGTGTGTGCTCCAGCTATGAATTCCAGTATCTGCATCTTAAAGATTTTCATTTCAAATGTTTCGCAAGTACCTAGAGTACCTGTACTTCCTAAATCTTAATAGTAATTGTTTAGGTAATATCAAATTATCAATATTACCTTAAATTATAATCAATGGTATTTTTTTTGTGTAGGTACTGGGGGGTGGGGCAAGTTGGACTAGTTCTGAAATCGCCAAAAATTTAATTAAAATTCGAAACGAAATCAAATATGTAATTTATTCGGGTGTATTGTTTGAACAGCATGGGAATGCTCGGAGAAATTGGAATAGTTTTGAAATACCTAACATGTTCTAACAAGTATGATAAAAATTAATAATACGCGAACTTTAAAAAGGAAATAATTTGATTCCAATAAAATTGTTAAAGCATCGCGAATCACCTCTTAAAAAGAATGTAACTTTCCCAAATTTGGGGCCCGAGCCTTATCTGGGCATCAACAAGGCTGCCCCTCGTCGGGTGCTAAATTTCTGGGCCACACAAAAATCCTTAGAACTGTGGAACGGATCATTAGGTATGGCACACTCGAAGCTGTTAATTCGAGGTTTTTCCCCCAAATACACGTCCGAGTTACTAACACTCAACCGGAATGACGTTAGGTTGGCAACAAGAGCCCTCACTGGGCACTGCAATCTCAACAAACATCTCTGTAGGATGGGGCTATCAGAGTACTCCTACTGCAGATACTGCGTAGAGGAGGAGGAAACACCGATCCACCTCCTCTGCGAGTGTGATGCGCTCGCGAACACTAGAAGTAGGGCGACGGGCAGCTACCAGCTGACCAGCGACGAAGCCCGGGTATTAGGCCCCAAACAGATAGTGGATTTCTTTAAGAGAGCCCGTCTGGATGAGGTCCTATAGATAGTAAGGGTAAGCTACAATAGATCTTCACAGGTCGCAGTGGCTGTTGGGCTGAAACGACCAACCCCTTCTAATCAAATCATAATCATAATCAACTTTCCCAACTATAATAAAGTAAAAAAGCGTAGATAAGTTACATGTTTGGAATAGTTCGCAAAATCATGGCCCCGGTAACGCACACATATAAAACGTAATACAATAATGTCAAACATGTGCATTAAGAAGGCCGAGAATGAGACAGGACGCTAGTTACTAAACAAAAAAAAAAAAAGAAGACATACATATCCTAAACTGTATCGTCCTTCAATCGAGGACTGAATTAACTGTAGGCGCCGCCACTCAGTTGTACATTGATGAGTGGTGAACAATTAATTACACAACTGACCCCCGAAACCGAAACAAAGCAGCAATGAACTTGCATGGCGCATTTTTTTAAAGGAGCCTATATTGTCCCTTTTATCGCTGCCTGATGACAAAAGTGATTAGACTTTATTTTCGAATGATAATAACTAAATATCTCTAAATATCAAATAAACAGTGATGCTCATAGTACGTTGCAATTAGCCTTAAACCCTGACATCCAAAGTGAATGAATCATTCCAGTTCCAAAATGTTCTATAATGTCCACTAGTACGGCGGTTAAGGATCAAAATCAGGACAAAGCTTGCACTTTCGCGTGATGGGTTGAATTGGTCTCAGACCAGTTGTACACATCCTAAGGTAACTTTTGAGATATGTTGCCCTGGTGGGTACACTCTATGGGTCTGCAGGCAGGGTCGGTTAGGTTACTATATAGGAGCAATTACAGTATTTCAATGATATAGGAGTGGTGCTCGAACAAAGTTTGGAGCACACCCTGGTCAAATTCACATCGTGGTGAAAAAAATCCAAAATGGCGGAAAACAAGATGGCCGCCATACAAAATAAAAAGTCGAATATCTCCTAAACGATGACAGTTAGGTAGAGAGTGCTCGAATAAATGTTATAGGGAATGATAGTGGGTAACTTCTGGTGATCACGAAAATCCAAGATGGCGGATCCAAAATGGCGCCTAATGTAAAAAATGCTCCGATCAGGCTGAAATTTGGCTGGTGAGAGGTTATTGAAGTACTAATGCAATTGGAAAACGGTGAATTTGAAAAACGAACTATCAATATCGAATAAGTACTTCAATGTCATCTCACCAACCAAATTGCAGCCTGATCGGAGCATTTTTTTATCAGGCGCCATTTTGGATCCGCCATCTTGGATTTTCGTGATCACCGGAGGTTACCTACTATCATTCCCTATAACATTTATTCGAGCACTCTCCATCTATCTCTCATCGTTTAGGAGATATTCGACTTTTTATTTTGTATGGCGGCCATCTTGTTTTCCGCCATTTTGGATTTTTTTCACCGCGATGTGAATTTGACCAGGGTGTGCTCCAAACTTTGTTCGAGCACCACTCCTATATAATTGAAATACTGTAATTGCTCCTATATAGTAACCTAACCGACCCTGCCTGCAGACCCATAGAGTGTACCCACCAGGGCAACATATCTCAAAAGTTACCTTAGGATGTGTACAACCAGTCTGAGACTCATTCATCCCATCACGCCAGTTTGCAAACTTTTCCGGCTAACCGCCGTACTACACTCAATGATTAGTAAAAAGTCACAGCATTTTGTGCGTTGGGTTTGGGTAGAAGTTGGAATTTTTCAGTTTATCTTAAATATTTCCAAAACTATGGGGTTAGCGCAAAAATTTCAAGGACAGAAATAATCTAAGGATCTATTTTTGGTTTAGGTTAATGGTAGAAAAACAATACATATACCACCTATATTAACTACTAGCGGACCCGGCAGACTTCGTCCAGCCCAAAAAACAATTTTTCCCGTGGGAATGACATACTTTCCCGTGGTAAAAGTCAGTTAAAATTGAATCACTCTATTTATTAAAAAAAAACGCATCAAAATCCGTAGCGTAGTTTTAAAGATCTAAGCATACAAACTTCTAAGTATACAGACAGAGGGAAGCGACTTTGTTATACTATTTGTAAGGATCTGTTCAAATTATCAAAACACAAATTTGCTCTATGAAGTTCTTGACTAATAAAAAGGTTTGCAATGGTTAGAAATCAAGAAAAAGAGCTGTTGATATTATTACAAACTTGCATCACCTATTTAACCCCCTTAAGGATAAAAAATCCAAAAACTCTGATACACGTGTCCATTAATTTTGGTTATTAGCCTAAACACAAAATTACAAGATCCTAACTACAAAACTGACGGAGTTTCCATACAAACTTCCATCCCGTATTTAACCCCTTTACTGGTAGAAAATCCAAAAACGCTGAACCACGTATTCATTACTTTTAAATCATTAGCCTAAATACAAAATTTTAAGATCCTAAGTGCAAAACTGACAGAGTTTCCATACAAACTTCCATACCGTATTTAACCCTT
Organism: Scrobipalpa atriplicella; assembly: GCA_029255725.1. NCBI lineage: Eukaryota > Metazoa > Arthropoda > Insecta > Lepidoptera > Gelechiidae > Scrobipalpa > Scrobipalpa atriplicella. The sequence goes on along the minus strand of JARACY010002297.1, from coordinate 28,947 downwards.
TTAGGGGTAGAAAATCCAAAAACGCTGAAACACGTATTCATTACTTTTAAATCATTACCCTAAATACAAAATTAGAAGATCCTACCTTCATTATTGACGGACTTCCATACAAACTTCACACCCCCTTTTTACCCCTTTAAGGGGGGAAAATCCAAAAATCCTTTCTTAGTGGTAGGTCTCGTTATAAAAGGAACCTGCTTTCCATATTTCACGATTCTAGCTTTAGTAGTCAGTCAGTCAGTCAGTAAGGACAAACGATTTTATACCTTTAGAAGATCATCTGTGTTAAAAATAACCCTCCAATCAAAACTTGTCAGACGTAGCAAAACGATCTTTGTTTAGATCGCTTTTGCTCTGCCTAGCCCATTAGGGACAAAGGCGCGATTTTATGTATGTTAAATCTGAACAAACCTCCTTTTTGACATGACATCACCACACGTTGGTTGTTTGTTAGCTGATGTCCATGAATAGGACAACGCCAGGTTTATGCCTGAAAATATAGAAATACATATTTATAAGAGTGGGCAAGTTAAGTAAATCTTATTCACATTTGAAAATTAGGTACATGCACTTTAATATACAATAAAAAGTCTATACGATTGCATGATGAGGCAAAGTCGCATTTTAGGCCTATACTAGCACGCAGGGCCTATACTAGCACGCAGGGCCTATACTAGCACGCAGGGCGATTTTTTTCGCGCGAAATAAAATCGCGGGTGGGGCGCGGGGAGGAATTTGTATGTGGAATCTCGCGCGATTTTTTTCCGCGAGTGCGTGCACCTTCATACAACTCCATACATCACAGATTTCTGCGGAGCCCTGCATGCTAAGCCTTAGACGACCACTTACGAAAATAAAAATATCCAGCTAAATATAATACAAAATGTTAATTTTTATTTTAAAAGTAACTAGCGGCCCGCCCCGGCTTCGCACGGGTAAAATTTAACATAAAGAAAACATCCAAAATAATTCATTTATCAATAACCTCCGAGGATATTACCCGAAATTGTACGATACCAGAGATATTTTAATTTATCATGTAGATCCTATACACATTTTTAGGAAAAAAATAATCTATGTGTAAGTACCTACTGTTTGCATTGATATACTCTGTCAGTTAATTTATTATACCTATTAGGTTTATAGTTTGTCTTCTAAAACGTTTACAAGCAAGAAAATCACACACGCATGAACACACAGTGCGGCTGGCAAGAGCGCCGATCGGCCAGGGGGCGCGCGTCTCGCGTCATAATTTTCGATTTCGCGTAAGTTTATACGCTTGATATCTTCTAAAGTATTGATCAAAAGTATAGAGTGAAGGACATATATAATCTACATTTAATATCCAAGCCTAACAACATGTTTATTTGGATAAGAATTAATGCAGTATGTTCTTTAAATTGTTTCGTAAATAAGCCATTATTTCTCGTAAAATGTAAAGGATTAAAAATGGTTATTGTGTATTGGTAAGAGATAGACATATACCATCGCGGACTTTTTTGTCGACGTTATTAAGGTAGTACATTATTTTCGGTGAGCGAGTCCGATTTGCACTTGACCCTTTATTCCTTTATTTCTCACAAATCTTATACTAACTTATCTAAAACACAAATATGTAAAATTTTAGTATTGCAATTTTCATAGCGTAAATAGGTGAAAATGCGACGTTGCCAGCTCGTGCTCACCTCACTTCACCGATATCAGTGCGACCTACTCTTGGTCTTTATATATCAGAATGAAATAAATACAAAGCCTACCCTACACCTACACACTGTCACAATTCCACACCATATCATAAAAAGCGAATTAAATCATACGGTATGTTGTTATTACATTTCTGTAGTTTAAGTTTTTCATAGGCAACTGGCACTCTATCATTCATTATACAAATAGAGTTATTTTCGCATCATCATCACTACATAGTATAAAACAAAGTCGCTCCCCGCTGCCTGTATGCTTAAATCTTTAAAACTACGCAACGGATCTGGATGGATATTTTTTGATAGATAGAGTGATTCAAGGGGAAGGTTTATATGTATAATACATGCATAATTTAGTAGAGAAACACTAATAATTTTAGAGGTTTCTAATGTGATGTCGTAAATAAACTCATTTTTTTGCGATGAATTGCAAACGCTGGCTGAACCCTACGAGATAGATCAAAATAGTATTGTACACCTTAATAAGGTCGACAAAAAAGTTCGCGATGGTATTAGTCTATCTCTTAGGGATAACCCACAATAACCATTTTTAATCCTTTATTTACGAAGCAATTTTAAGAAAATACTGCATTATTTCTTATCCAAATAAACATGTTGTTAGGCTTGGACATAAAATGTAGATTTTATGGGTCCTTTACACTCTATACTTTTGATCACTACTTAAGAAGATATCAAGCGTATAAACTTACGCGAAATCGAAAAATATGACGCGAGACGCGCGCCCCCCGGCCGATCGACGGCGCTCTTGCCAGCCGCACTGTGTGTTCATGCGTGTGTGATTTTCTTGTTGAAAACGTTTCAGAAGACAAACTATAAACCTTACAGGTATAATAAATTAACTGACAGAGTATGGCATTGGCAAACAGTAGGTACTTACACATACTTAGATTATTTTTTCCTAAAAATGTGTATAGGGTTTTCAGGATAAATGAAAATATCTCCGGTATCGTACAATTTCGGGTAATATCCTCGGAGGTTATTGATAAATGAATTATTTTGGATGTTATGTTTATGTTATTAAATTTTACCCGTGCGAAGCCGGGGCGGGCCGCCAGTTTATAATAAAAAAGTATGGATATGAATTTAAGTTGGCATTTTACTTAACCGCGAAAAAACTCACCCCTGCCCTGTCCCCTCTCTTCCATCTTGTGCGTTTACTCTATATATTATTTTTCTATTTACTACCCCACCAAGCACCCCCGCAGTGCAGACAACAGCGCTCTTCAAAATTGAAAACAAGAGAAAGAAGAGAAAGAAGATTTCATTTCACTTCAGTTCAGTTCAAGTTGCAATCATGCGCCCGAGCGCGTCTATATTCCGTCCCTTTCTAAATTCTCGGAGCCTACGCGCGTATGTGTGTGTGTATTTATATTCCGTCTCTTTCTAATTGATAGGAACCGACGCGAGTGTAAAAGAGATTGTCATAAGTGTTTGAGTGCGTGAGTAACTGTAGCAGCATTTGCTGTATTTCACCGACTTCGGGGTTCGTTATTTCATAATGTAAACAAGTCCTAGTAATAATTTATTTTTAATTATTTAATAATGATTGATTGTTTGTCATGACATGATCCTTTAATTTAACGCTTATACTGGGTGTAAAACCGGGGCAAATTGGACCAGTTTATACTGGTCTAATGGACCAAATTACACTTAGAAAAATGGTATAAACTTATAAAAAGATTTTCAATATTCAAGATGGAACAACGCATTGTTTTTACGGTTCCTCATAAACTTGTCGAAATTTTATTGTAAAATGGATTTTCAAAAAACTTGTTTGGTTGCGAATACGGCCGGAGGGGTTTATTTACTAGAACTTGTCTTTCTTCTCGCTCCTACAAAAGCATACATAGTGTGCCTCTCTCTCGCGCTCTATATACGACGCGAAGCAGCAAAGCAGCGCCTGCGCGGCCTTCAGCCTTGCCTCCACTTCAGTGCAGTTGTTATCGCGCGCCCGAACGCAGCAGACGCAGCATGCTGCTCGTGAGTGTGAACAGTGCATGGCCTTATCTTCCATCTCTTTCTGTCGGAAACTGCGCGAGTGTGAAGTCACGTGTTTGTGGTGTGAAGTGAACTTCGGCCTGTTTGTTTGTTCGAGCGTTTCCAGTATCTCAAAAATTATGATGAGATTCAAACTCACAAGTAAGTCGAATGCAAAAAAATTTAAATTTGTTTTATGTTTTTTCTGACAGTTTTTTTATTTGTGTTTTTGCACTTAAAGTTCTATTTTATTTCCGTAGTTGCCTAGTAATGGCGTTGGGACAGTTTTCCAAAGACGCAGGTTCAAATCCTGTCTACGGTTGAAATTTTTGATTTGTTGTTTAACATATTCTGATAGTTTATTTGGTATTTTTAAGTTGAATTTTTCCGTGGTGTTTTTGTTTGTTCAGTATCTAAAAATATCAACAAAATATATCACTCATTATTTTAAAATAGTAGAACATAAATAGAAGATAATATTTTCTTTAAAGTTATTATAAATAATTATAAATTAAATTTATACATTATTTAAAAAATTACCACTAGCCAGAAATGAAAATGTTATTATTCACATAAATTTATTTTATTTATGTTAAGTGTACCATTATGGCCGAGTCTACCCAAGTTTAGACTAATTGATTAATTTGGTTTTAAACGAACTTGGTTGGCTAAGTTGTTTAAGAATGGTCTTTCGGGGAAATTGATGTTAGGTGTTTTATCAAGTGGTCGAATGAGAAGTTGTCAAACAAGGATAAGGAGTTTGGATAGTAGTGGCCCATCGGGGAAATAAATCATCTTTATCTTTATCAAACTTTTGGGTATGAACCTCCCCATGAAACTTGGGTCAAATTAGGTCTCTCATACTAGTACATTTGGAACTTAATATTAAACTTTCAACTGTGGTTTCAAATTATTCTCCCATGAGATGAGGAATCAGTCAAAGACACAACACTAAATATTTACAAATACAAATCTTACTTTACCACACTAGTAAAATACAGGGTTTAAACCACATGTTCTACTAATGATACCAATCCAAACATCTTTCCCAAAACACAAAAAATTTAAGTGAAAAAATTGCCAATGCCAATACAAAGATGCTCTCCTCATTCTCTGCAATTTTAATTGCACAAGGCAAAATTTTATTTTGATCTATTACCATTTTTGTTTTTTGGGAAACTTGTTTCGTTATCATTAGAACATGTGATTTAAAGGAACGCAGTATATTTTTTTACACTCTGTATTGAATGTTGCCTGCATTGTCTTTTGTGAAACAGTAATAAATAAATACATGCATGTATGTACATACATTGACTTCACATGTTACCATTGTATCAGTATGGTATGGTAGAGGAGGAGGGTTGGTATGTGAGGAATTTTCAACATACCTTTATCTGTCAGAGTCTCATTTGCTGGCAGCAGCCATTTCACTAATCAGGGGTAGTAGCGGTCGTGCTCTGTAAATAAAGTTGAATAGTTCAAATCAATCAGACAAATCTTAAAACTTTTTACATTGAGAGTCTGATGAGATTATTGTTAGTTAATTGGAACCTAAGCATGATAAAACAAATGCATTGCAGTGCTTAAACAAACACAAATCAATAAAACCAAACTGGATAACAGAAACAGCTGACCGAGGTATTTTTGTGAATGTATTCCATTATTTGAACCACAAATTTTCATTGAATCAAAAATTGAATTTCATTTTCAATTGTCATTCTGGACAGCTACAAGTTCTTGTAAAATATAAATTAAATGAAAACCTGAACAAAACTTTGTACATCCAGATTAAAGGTACCTACTATGCCAAGTTGTACCTACTGCAGGCAGTAGCAGCTTTCAGTACTTTAAAAACTGTTCCTAACAAAAGAAAATGTAGCTATAGGTACTTATTTCACTGGATCGGCCTCAGACTGTATTTATATCATAGAAATTACTTCTGCTCTGTCTGTCACAGCTATCATCTTACAGTTTAGATTAGAAGAGTATAATGCTGCCTGCGTGTGCCTTCATGATGATATCAATAGTTGAAATGAAGTTGCAAACAACCCTCCAACAAGTTCTGAGCACATAAGTTTTTAAAATTGTCTTGTTAGTTTTAATAAGACCTACCTGTTGTTTTGTCTGTTGAACCGTGTGGCTGAAGTCTTGTATGAACATGAGTGCAGATGATGCCATCCACCTTCCACTATCTTGATCACCGACCCGATGATGATGTGAACTTGGTATGTCTGTGTTCTGCTTTCTCATAGTGCAGTCTTCTTGTTTCCTAAACAATGTTAAGGGATTATTAATTGATAGATCTTTAGATTGACCTTGAATTAGATACCTGACATAACCTCTGCAGATGACTAACAATAAATACTCGCCCATCAAAGATTAATTTATAAAGAAAGTACTAAGTACTACGATATCCTCTTAAGACGCTTTAAATGGCTTGTTTATCTGACGAAAACAAGATCTACTACTATTATAAGCCTTACATTTTATCTTGCCACGTGCTTACTTCCTAGCCGCAGATTACAATGGAGCTTCGCGCTTCGGGACGTTTATTTGGACAGGACAGGTAACATTGCAATGAAATGCTATATTTGAGAGATAAATACAAATCACAATGCAAAGCAAATGAATGAGCAAAGTGGGCAAGGTAGGACCAGAAATCATGTAATAGTATCAATGACTTACGTTTGCGTTGAATTTTTCCTGTAGATAAAGCTTGTCTTTAACTGCATAACATAACAGGTCTAATTTAACTTAATTCAGCTTTTTTGGAATTTAAAATTATAAATAAATTAGCAGCGTGCTCGCCTCGCTCCAACGATTTCAAATCAAATTTTTTTTTTTTTTTTTTACAATTTTCCCATTTGGGAAGGCGAAGAGCGTGAGCCCATGCAGCCTAGTCTTCAGAGTGTATTTTCTTTTGTATTCCTATACCTAGTCTAACCTACGCTAACCTAAAAGTCATTGGAATGCGCTGGTGATTCACATTCCAATGCTCAACAGACTTTTGCGCGGAGATAACAATCCGAATCGTACGGTAGCGCCTTCCTTTGCTTCTTACTCCCACCATATTGTTCCTCGTCAGCAGATCATTATGTTAAATCCACCACATTAAATACAACAAACACTGCAAGGAACTAATTTGGAAGAGCGAGGAACAAAGTCCGTCAGATTTTTCATGCCCCCCGCGCAAAACCCCAACCTAACCTAACCTAACCTAGAACTCATTAGATCGCGAGTGGCCGCCATCTAATGCTCTCTGATGATTTACGCGGGAGTATCGAGTCGAACCATACAGGATTTCTGTACTTTATTTCTTACTTTCACCACATTGTCTTTCACTACCGGCACATTATTATGCTAATCCCACTACACTAACACAATAATAACCGCGAAAAACTAAATTAGAAAGCCAGAAATTCAGTCCATACGTGTGATTCGTTACGGTTCCCGCGCAAAACTCTTTCAAATCAAATCGTGGTGTTCAATCAAGAGTGCGTTCACGGGTGCACGGTTAGGGGAAGATGAGCGGAATTGTTTATGGTTTTTGACATTTGGCGAAATTGGGTACTTGATTGGGTACTTTAAAAAATTCAAAACGTTTATACTTAAAACTGATGGCTAAAAATATTGTGGATTTCATTCATCATTTTAAAAAAAATGCGCATTTCGATTTTAACAATCGAGTTAAAAGTATATAAGTTATTGATTTGAGTAGTCAATATTTACTCAAATGTGACGTCATAACTCACTATTTTCATACAAAAAAGCGTTTTTGACATTTCATAAAAAGTTGCTGATTTGACTAGTTGGAAAGTAGCCAAATTGGTAATAAGGTCAAGAATGGCGCGGTAACCATAGACAATTCCCCTCATCTTCCCCTAACCGTGCGCCCGTAAACGCACTCCAATTTTTCATTAACTTTTTAAAATGCACACGCTCTAGTATGGCAAGGGTCGCAGATTGTTCAGCCAAGCTGTCGTTCCGCCCAGTTCCGCTATTTAATGAAATAGCTCGTTCGACCGCCGCCGCCGTCAGTGTGACTTTCCTTTATTTCGTTCCGCTACTCAATACCAGATGGCAGCACTTTTTTATAGAATATGTTTTGCATTACGATAAGATGCATTTTCGACTTTTTTCAAATAATTTGTGTACTAATAATTTACGATAAAAAGTCATTACATATTATTAATAATTATCGTAAGCTAGTTTTACTGAAGGTGGTTCGATGAGCTCCCCAGCGCCCTCCCAAGAAATAATTTTATTGCGTCTAAAATATAAACATAATAGTGAATATTTTACGTTTTGCGAAAATCGGAATATTTTACGTTTTGCGAAAATCGGAAGTAATTCTTCATTTAGTAATCCATCGGGCTTTTGAATTATATAATCAAGCAAGCTTTAGATAAGATAAGATGAGATAAATGTTCATTTGCTTGAATACATGTTGTTTGTTTACACAATGATCTTAAAAACTATAACAGAGTTTCAATGTATTCGACCGAGTATATTCGGTGTGCAAAAGTATTAAAATACTTGTTTTGTAATTGTTACAAAACAAAATAGTAGGTAGACAATAGTACTTATATCTAATAAAGTTTAAAAACAATAACAATTTGTAGCTAACAAATAGTTAAATTTTAGGCAATTGTAAAACTTACTTAATATAAGCACTATTTAAATAATATTAATTAAATATGGTATCCAACGAATACAGAACCTTCTTTAGTTTCTAAATACCTATTCTTTCACGCTATAAAAACACTTCTGCGATAACCAATCAGTTAGCTGTTTTTTAAAAGGATTAAAGGACAATTCTTTGAGATTTGTAGGTAAATGATTATCAATTTTTATTGCCATATAAGCTACGTTTTTACTACATATAGCTGTTTGCGAAGGTGGTTGGTAATATTTATTACGTTGCCGTGTGTGTCGGCCCGTCTACAACTTCAAAGTTCTTTTTAAAAATATCAGGGTTCTGTCTTGTAAATAAACAAATTTCTTTGATATAAATGTAAGGTAATGGTTTTAATTTCTTGAAAAGTGGCACACAGCTTTCATCAAACCACGCATTACACATTACACGTACACATTTCTTTTGAATTAAGAAGGCTCTATCTACATCCACAGAGTTTCCCCATAAAATTAGTCCATAAGAAAGTACTGAGGATACATATCCATGGTATGCAGTTAATGCTGCGTCAAGTGAAACAGTTTGTCTTAGGCGTCTTAATGCATATATAAATCTGTCTAATTTGCTGCACATGATTAAGATGTGTTCCTTCCAGTTTATATTTTTGTCTATTGTTATGCCGAGGAATTTAGCTGAGTTGTCCTGGAGAAGTTCTTGGTTGTCAAAGTTAATATTAAGAGGAATAGGGCTGGCGTTATATGAGTGAAATTGTATTACTTTAGTTTTGTTTAAATTTATTCGTAGTTTATTACTATGCATCCATTGAATAATATCCGATAATCCTTCATTGATGTCGCTTTCAAAACTATCTTTTTTATTACATTTTATTAATAATGTTGTATCGTCAGCGAATAGTATTGTTTTATGTTTGGTAGCATTAATTAAATCATTAATAAAAAGTAAAAAAAATAGGGGGCCTAAAATACTGCCTTGCGGCACACCACAACTGTTTTCTCTTTCAGATCTGAAACTAATTTTTGATATTAGTTTATTATTATTGCTGGTCATTTTATATATTTCAGTACTTTGGTTTCTATTCTGTAGGTAGCTGGTGATCCAATCATGTGCTTTTCCGCGTATACCATATTTATCTAATTTATTCAATAAGAGCACATGGTCAACTAGGTCAAACGCTTTGCTCATGTCGAGAAAAAAATTATTGTGCCCTACCGTTGTTATTTCACTGCTATTTTAAAAGACATAGTACAAATAGTTTTTATTCTACACAAGAAACCAAATCTTACGTTATGTTGTGACGTCACTCGGGTACAGTTACTTAAATTTTAATATAAAAATAATGGCTGATTTAAAACCGAAAACCATGAAATTATTTTTTTTAAATTACGTAAAGATTCAGGAAAATATATAAAATATTCTGTTTTTCTATCGCTCCCAGTCCAACATGGAAAATATTTATAGATTTCTGACTAATTGCAGCAGGCGAACATCAAAGCGAGGGGGGAGAGGTCACAGACTCTGACATCTGCATAACACATGTGCGATTACAAAACTTACGCGTGTGCGTGTAGTTACTTAGGCCATAGGCGAAGGGTAGGCGTGGCTAGTCTCTGATGGGAATAATAATCGCATAATTGAAACTTTCAGAAAGATATAAATAGACCGCCATTGTTTTTACCTTTATTATAATTGAAATGTCGGAGTCGGAGTCGGGAGTCGGGCGGTCGGGCGTCGTCGTAATATGTAAATGTAATAATGTAATGAATGTTCGATCTATTATTGATTAGTGCTAGTTCTAGGTAGTTCTTTATTATTGTTTTGTTTTGTGATTTTGCTGTAACGTTTGTTTGCTGGTGATAAATAATTTCATTGGTGTTTATTTACTTATATTATTATAATTATGGTGTTTTTGTTTGTGTCGCGGTCGTCGTCGTCGTCGTCGTCGTCGTGTTCTAGTTAGACGTTTTATGTAATCTAGAGAAACTTTCGTTTTTCACAGTAGGTTTGTGGTTCGTGAATAATTTGTTAGCCCTGAAAAGGGCTTTTTTTGTCGTGGTGGTGCGAACACGCACCGCACCGCACGCAACAAGCGCGCGCGCGCGCTGGCAATGCCGGTGCCGGCCGGCGAGGCAAGCAAGCAAGCAAGCAAGCAAGCTACCGGCTGCTGGCTGGCGCGCGGCGGCGGCGAGCGCGGGCGGAGCGAACAAGTGGTGTGTCACTGTCGGCGACGGCGAGCTTACTTTTTGGCTGCTGCCTTCTTGGCGGCGGGCTTCTTCGCTGCGGTCGCGGCCTTCTTCGGTTTGGGCGCCTTGGGCTTCTTGGTCGGCGGCTTGGCGGTTTTCTTTGCTTTCGGCGCTGCGGCTTTCTTGGCGGGAGCGGCCTTCTTGGCGGGCGCGGCTTTCTTAGCTGCGGCGGCGGGCTTCTTCTTGGCGGCGGCGGCCGCTTTCGATTTCGTCGGCGAGCTAGCGGCAGCCTTCTTGGTCTTGGCGGCGGCACCGGACGCGGCGGCCTTCTTGGGTTTCGGCTTAGCGGCGGCCTTAGCCTTGGCGTCCCCGGAGGAGGCCTTCGACTTGGCACCGCTAGACTTGGACTCGAGCTTGAAAGAGCCGCTCGCTCCCTTGCCCTTGGTCTGGATCAGTTGGCCGGATTCGACGGCGCTCTTCAGGTATTTTCTGATGAACGGCGCCAGCTTCTCGGCGTCGACCTTGTACTGGGCGGCGATGTATTTCTTGATAGCGCGCAGGCTCGATCCGCTGCGTTCCTTCAGCTCCTTGATAGCGGCGTTGACCATCTCGGATGTCTTCGGGTGGTTGGGCTTCGCCTTCGGCTTCTTCGCGGCGGCGGAAGCTTTGGGCTTCTTCGCGGGGGTCGCCGGTGCGGGTGCGTCGTTAGCAACAGCTGTGTCTGCCATTTTTCACAAAAACAGGTTTATGATAACACGAAAATAAATAATTTTTAGTACTTGAAACTGCTATTGGTGGCGCCACTAACCCCAGTTATGGAGCATGACTGTAAGGAGAACCGCGGTGTCGCGAGACGATTTCTCGTATCAACACTTCCAACTTTTCACTAGCATGCATCTTAAAAAAATAATATTACATCTTACACAATTGAGATATTATCAAAATATTTCTTCCACACGTTCATTTTTGAGTTCATCTACACATGTTAGCTAAAATCATAGCCATAAACATTAACGAAAGAGCGTTAGCTATGTTTATAATCAAGACAATGCTCTCTGCGTACGTAGTGCCAACTTCAAAAGTTATTTTTCTCTATAAAATCTTTACTTACAACACGTAAACCGAAACAAAATAAGAGCACTGTTTATGTACATATTACATACAAAAATTGTATATGTATCTAATGTATTTTGATGCAGTTCGGCGATCTCAAAGTTGACAGTCGTAAAACACGCAGAGCTAACTGTTACCATACACTGGCTCGCATCGTACTGCTTTGTTGAACATTATTAATCGTATATAGGTTTTTTTGACATAAAATTAATATTATATTAAATAAATATCTATAAACGATATCAAATCTAATTTGTTTAATTCGTTCAAACACAATGTTGGACATGGCGTTCGCGAGATTACTTATTTACGTGTGGCTGTGGGCGGCGAATAGTCTGAGCAGGAGTAGGTACCTACACTAACTACGACAAGAGTTGTACGGTACGGGCGTGCGATCGGGGGCCGATAGTCTGTGCGAAAACGCGAAACCGGTCCGCACAAGGGAGTGAGCCTTCTTACTGAAACCTATAAACGTTAGTAAGACCGAAACTGTAGATGGTGGCTCGCTCCCGGCGGAATACGCACAAACAGCTGCGGCGCTACGCGGCGCGGACGGACGGACGGACGAAATGTCGTAGGCGCACGCAGCTAACGGTCGGCGGACGGGCGTGGGGACGACGTACGGGGGCTCAGAGAATGAAACGCAGTATTTCTTCTATGAAAAACGGGCTGGAACTGCTTGACCGCTTCTCTTCTCGGACTTCTTTCCTCTTCGGGATCTGTCGGACGACTGGCGTGCCGAGCGCCGTCACCCGGCCTATATTTATACTAAATCCGCCATGTTGCGGGGTCGAAGGCCGCGCGCGCGGGGGGGAACGCGCGCGGGCCGTCGCGGCAAGAAGCGCGGGTGCGGGGGGAGGCTCGCCAATTCGATTCGGCAGCCATATTGGATTCTAATTAGAATGCTATTGGCCGGTTAGCGAAATCTAATCGGCTCTCGACATGAGTATCGCGTATAGCGAACCGTTTGCTATACGCGCCTATTTGGCCAAGCGGTTCCAGTAGGAACTTTATTTATCTTTCTTACAAACATATGAGATCTGTATGAAACTTATACCTATGCGAATACCTATAAGACTAATTAGACCTATTAGCTATTAGACTACTATTTATCTATTTACTGTTATGAGATTCTGACTAACTATAGTGGACTGCATTACTATGACTGTATATAAATATTAAAACTGTGTTCCTATGCTATCAAAGTGTTTGTATTACCTAACCCTAGTCTAAGTTGTGTACCTAACAGTAAAAACAACAAAGGGAAATATCTTTATTTGGCCTACCTAACTACCTATGACTATTTGAACTTACAAGCATAAGGCTTTTTACTTATAAAAACTGACCTAACTACAAGTTTGACATTACAAGAACGGACTTAGCCGGAAAACTATAAAGACGGACTTAAATATTTACATTTCAAATGACTTATAGCTAACTTAAATATTTCACACTATCACTATTTACACTTTACGCCGGCTGTCCCGTACATTTCTCCCGCCGTGTGTCGAGCTGGGTGACGCCGCCCGCTGCGCCCGGGTCGACGCATCCGATGCTGCTGGGGTCGGGTCAGCCGGCTCCGTCGCTAGGATGACCAGCTTCTTCGTAGGTCGTCGTAGGATGCCCCCTCTCGTCTGCACGTCCGCCGTCCTCACTACTCCGTCCGTCCCCGGGTAGGTTGCTGTTACTCGCCCGCGTAGCCATGTGTTTCGCGGGAGAGTGTTGTCGACGATCAGCACGACGTCTCCTGTCTTCAGTGCTGGACCCTTGCCGTGGGGCTCCCGCCGGTGTTGAAGCTCGGGAAGGTATTCTCGAACCCATCTTGACCAGAACATGTCGGCGAGGCGCTGCGCTGTCCTCCAGGTGGCTCGGCCGATGAGATCACGTTCGTCGAATTGGCCGGGCGTCGGGACGCTCGCTGAACCGCCCAGTAGGAAGTGATTGGGCGTGATGGCTTCGGGGTCCTCCGGGTTGACTGACACGTGGGTGAGTGGTCGACTGTTCACGGTGTATTCGACCTCGGCGAGTAGAGTTTGCAGAACTTCTTCGTGCGGATGTCGGTCTTGAAGTGCGGTGTAGAGGGCGGTCTTGACGCTTCGGACTAGGCGTTCCCAGGCCCCGCCCATGAATGGAGCGGCGGGGGGGATGAAGCGCCAGCTGATCTTGCGAGTGGCGGCCTCGTCTGCTGTAGCTTGGTCGATGGCCCGTCGGAGTTCCTTGGCGGCACCGGTGAGGTTGGTGCCGTTGTCGGACCATATTTCGGTGGGGCACCCGCGTCGCGCTATCATGCGACGCAGTGCCATTATCGCCGAGTCGGTTGTGAGCGACCCGGCGACCTCGAGGTGCACCGCGCGAGAGCTGAGGCAGGTGAAGAGCGCCACATATCTCTTCTGGACTGTGCGCCCGACGGTGACGGTGAGAGGGCCCATGTAGTCGAGGCCCACGTAGGTGAAGCTGCGCTGATGATGAGCCAGACGTGTCTGTGGGTGATTGCCGGTTGAGGGCTCCGGTGGTGATGACTTGCGTATCTTGCAGGGCAGGCAGCGATGTAACACGAAGCGCGCGGTCGGTCGGAGGCGGAGAACCCAGTAGTGCTGTCGGACTTCGTTGATGGTGGCCTCCACGCTCACGTGATGTAGCTTGCGGTGCACGTAGTCGATGTAAAGTCTTGCTACGTGATGATTCCCGTCGATTATAGCAGGTGACTTCGTGTTCTGTGCGATGTCTTCAGCTGCCCCGATGCGTGTTCGCAGTTTCAGTAGCCCGTTGACTAGTTGTACGGCGAGTGGGCGGAGCCTCGAGTTGGTAGCGTAGGCCACGCCCCCTGAGAGCGCGCTGATTTCTTCTTTGAAGGTTTCTTGTTGACTCGCGCGAATTAACAGCTCTTCCGCTGTTATCACGTGGCGGGCTTCGATTGGTCGATATTTCGGCGCTTCTTGCGATGTCTTGACATCTTGAGGCTTCTGTGTCTTGTATCTTCTGCCCCAGGTCGCGTCGTTTTCTTTCTTCTTGGCATTTCGCGCGTAGTTAACTTTGATGGTTCGCTTGCGACAGAGGTCGATGAATTGCAGAACACGCGCTGTAGTGCGAAGTAGGCGTTCCCATTTTGAGAACCGTTCGATGCTCGGTAGTGCCTCGGTGAGTGACGACGCGATCTTCTTGCTTGTTATGACGTATGTTCTTTCTTCGCCTGTTTTTTCTTCTTTCTTCGGTTTTTCTGTAGGCCACGTGGTAGGATCTTCACGTAAAAACGGTGGGCCGGTGAACCAGCGGTGTTTCGCGCCGAAGTCTTCCGGTACGTCTCGAGTGGCGTCGTCAGCGACATTGAGTTTGGTAGGTATCCATCGCCACTCGCTGAGCTTGCTGTTTTCTTCTATTGCTGCGACGCGGTGGGCGACGTAGGGCTTGTAGCTACGTGCGCCGTTGGTGAGCCAGGTGAGCACGGTGCGGCTGTCTGTCCAATACGTTGTCGAGTCGGGCTTCCTGTCGTGTTCTTCTCGCACCGCGGCGGCCATTCGGCTTCCCATTACTGCAGCTTGTAGCTCGAGGCGCGGGATGCTGGTGATCTTGAGCGGTGACACCTTGGCTTTTCCCATCACGAGTGAGGTTTCCACTTCGCCGTCCGGTGACTCGATGCGCCAGTATAGCGCGGCGGCGAAGGCTGTCTCGCTGGCGTCCACGAAGACGTGTAGCTGTAGGTTCCTCGCGTCGCTGTAGCGTGGGTGGCAGCGCGGTATTGTGACCGCTGCCAGACTTCGGAGGTGGGTCATCCATTTTGACCACTGGGCGGCGAGATCGTCGTCGATGTGCTCGTCCCATCCGGTTCCTCGGCGCCACACTTCTTGCAGTAGTTGCTTCGCTCTTGAGGTGACTGGGGAGGCGTAGCCGAGTGGGTCGAAGAGTGACATCACTATCTTCAGGGCTTCTCGCTTCGTGGGTTGCTCGGTGGTCAGGATGTTCGGTGCGAGGCGAGCTAGGTCGAGGTTGAAGGCTAGCTCGTCGGTCTGTGGCTTCCATATGAGGCCGAGAATCCGCTCGGCCTTGGTCCCGTCGTTGAGAGGTACGGGAGACGATGACGGCGCCGGTGACTGTTCGGTGAACGCCGCTAGGACCTCCTGTGAGTTTGAGGTCCACTGTCGTAGCTCGAAGTGTGCCTCGGCGTGGATTTCTTGCACTCTCTTCGATATTTCGATGGCTTCTTTTTCTGTCTTGAAGCTCTGTAGATAGTCGTCCATGTAGTGGTTGCGGACGATGGCTTCGTAGGCTTCAGGGTCGCTGTCTTGATACCTCGCCGCGTTGATGTTCTTGACGTAGATCGCTGTTGCTGGGCTTGACCGTGCGCCGAAGATTAACGATGTCATCCGGTATTCTTGAGGTGGGGTTCCCCCCCGAGCCCCCCCCCTCCATAGGTAGCGCAGGGCGTCGCGATCTTCTTCTCTGATCTTCACTTGCATGAACATCTCGCGGATGTCGGCTGACACGGCGAAGCGATGTTGACGCAGCCTCATGAGCACGCCGGGTAGAGACTGTAGTAGATCGGGCCCGGTGAGCAGGAAGTCATTGAGTGAGACTCCCCCGGTCTTGGCTGCGGCGTCCTTCACCACGCGGACTTTCCCCGGCTTCATCACGTTGATCACGGGGAAGTGGGCCACGTACCATGTTCTTCCAGGCGTCTTCAGTGGCGGCGCTGGCTCGGCGTACCCCTTGGTGATGAGCGCTTCCATCTGTTCTTCGTACTTCTTCTTCAGCGCTTCATCTCGGTCGATCTTCTTTTCGGTAGCTTCAAGTCGCTTGAGTGCGTAGCTGTAGTTGTCCGGCATCGTGGGATTTTCTTCCTTCCATAGGAGCGATGTTTCGTAGTGGCCATCTTCTCTTCGTACGGTGCGCTCGGCGAGTATGTCGAGGGCGCGCTGCTCGGGGTCGCTGGTCGGTCGCTTCGGTGTGACTGCGAGGGACTCGATGTGGAAATACTGTCGCAGCTCTTCATCCATGCGGTCTTCGACGGTGGCGGACAAGTAGTTGATTGAGTGTACTCGATGACCGGATGTGCGTTGATGCGAGCCGTGTAACACCCATCCCAAGGGTGTGAGAGATGCTCGTGGTTGTAGATCGGTCCCTTTTCTTTTCTCTTTGACGTCCAGCAGCTTCGCGATTGTATCCGCCGAGATAGAACGCTTCAAGAATCTACCACGGGTTCGCGACGTGCCGCAAGACATCTGCTCCTTCTCCGGCAAGGTGACCAACCTTGTAGCGATGATACGGGCCGTCGGGGATGATCACCACCTAGCTCACATCTCCGATGAGTAGGACTTCGATGCGATAGTGAAGCTGACTTCCCTTGACTGTCGCTCGCAGACTTCACCTCCCAGGGCTTCTATGTTGAGATCCTCGGGTTCCCCGTCGACGCCGATTTTCTTCGCCAAGTCTTCGTCGACCAGGGACAGGGTAGAGCCGTCGTCCAGGAACGCGAGGGTGTCGACTGATCCACGTGGGCCGGTCACGGTGACTGGTACCATCTTCAAGTACCCGTAGGATGCTGTCTTCTTTGCCCACGTGTGCCCGACGAAGTCTTTCTTCGGTGGCTCGCCGACTACAGGATCTCTCCTAATGAAGTGAAGTAGCGGATGGTGTGAGCGCTGACATCCCTCGATCTCGCAGCGCTTCAATTTGCAGGTGTGATTCTTCGCGCGGCGCTTGAGACATCTGTAGCAAGTCCCTTGTCCTTTGCTATCTTCCAGCGGTCGTCCGAGTCTGCCTTCAGGAAGTCAGGGCATTTGGTTGCCGATGAATGCCCTGTGTTGTCGCATACGCCGCATGCGGGGTCGGTAGCGGTAGCGGTGGCGGTCGCGGCGTATGTACGGTGCGTGACGGCTCGGCGAGCAGGCGCGCGCCGGTCGGTGCGCGTCGCGGTGCTCCTGTTGGTTGCTGTGGCTCGATGACTTTCTCTGGCTGAGCGTAGGGTGACCGGACCTGGGCTTCCTTCTTCATAAAATCGGCGAAGCGGGTGACTATCGGCGTGGCTGCTGGCTGCGCTGCTTCGTGGAACCAGCTTTGTTGTAGTGCCGATGGTAGCTTCTCTATCGCAGTCTTCACGATGTCCCGGTTGGCTAGGTGGTGATCATCCCCGACGGCCCGTATCATCGCTACAAGGTTGGTCACCTTGCCGGAGAAGGAGCAGATGTCTTGCGGCACGTCGCGAACCCGTGGTAGATTCTTGAAGCGTTCTATCTCGGCGGATACAATCGCGTCCGGCCGGCCGTACTGTAGCTCCAAGCTTCCATGATGTTGTCCGGTGTGCAGTTCAATATCACGGAGCCGCTGACGTATTCCTTCGCCGCACCTCGGAGACTTTTTCGAAGCCGAGCGAGATTTTCCAGGTCATTGAAGTCGGCCGCTGTAGCGTAGTACGCGGCCCTGAAGTACAGCCACTCGATGTGCGACCGGAAAATATCGGCAAACTCGATGATGGATGAGCGCTGCGGTCGATAGTTGCGGTTGCTTTCTATCACTTCTCGTGCTAAGTTGGCCACCTCCCTCACGATGGCCTCGGACTGCGCCCCTCCCGCCGGTGAAGACGATGAAAGCGGTGCGGGCGCGGGCGCTTCAATAGCCCTGTCGATGTAGGTCGCCGGCGCGGGTAACGGTGGCGTGGGGCGCGGCGTTGACTTTTCCATCGGTGGATAGTGTTGTGGTTGCTCGAAGGTGTGCCGACGAGCGTCATCAACCCACGCGGCGACTTGCTGTTGAGCCGGCAGCTCTTCATCGATGACTGTATGCGCATCTTCATCTTCTTGTAAGATTTCTTCATCCATAATTTCCAATCGCTTCTTTTCAATAATAATTGTAGCTCGAGAACTTTCTCTTCCTGTTTCTTCCTCTCTAATAGCGATCGGTGCGATGATGTAGTACGTGCGGAGCGCGCGGGGCGGCGCGCGGGGTGCGGGGGGTCGACTCCCTCGGTGCGCGGGGGGAGGGGTACCTCCCGCGGTACGGTGCGTGCGGGGTGCGGGGGGTCGACTCCCTCGATGCGCGGGGGGAGGGGTACCTCCCGCGGTGCGGTGCGGTGGTTGAACTGTTCGCCGGCGTCGATGCTATTGCCGGTCGAAGGTTCTCGGTGTACTGTAGCGGCGGTGACGACGGGGCGCGCGGCAGAAGCGCCCACGTCGCCTGCTCGGGCCGGCGCCTGCTGCGTCGGACCAGCTGCTGCGTCGGTCGGGTTCTCGACGCCCTGTTGCACGGTGACGGACGAACGGAAAGATCCCTCGAAATCTTCCTCGATGCGGTCGGACGGTAGGTTCTCTGAGCCCATACGCGGGACTATCGGCAGTAACGGCGCGTCGTCGGGTGACGCGGCGTGTCCCGCGGCGGGTCGGTAGCGAGCTGGCTTCGCGTGCGGACCATTGTTTCGCTTCCCTCGATGCACCGGTTCTTCTATTATCCGGCTCGAAGGACCAAAAAATGTACGGTACGGGCGTGCGATCGGGGGCCGATAGTCTGTGCGAAAACGCGAAACCGGTCCGCACAAGGGAGTGAGCCTTCTTACTGAAACCTATAAACGTTAGTAAGACCGAAACTGTAGATGGTGGCTCGCTCCCGGCGGAATACGCACAAACAGCTGCGGCGCTACGCGGCGCGGACGGACGGACGGACGAAATGTCGTAGGCGCACGCAGCTAACGGTCGGCGGACGGGCGTGGGGACGACGTACGGGGGCTCAGAGAATGAAACGCAGTATTTCTTCTATGAAAAACGGGCTGGAACTGCTTGACCGCTTCTCTTCTCGGACTTCTTTCCTCTTCGGGATCTGTCGGACGACTGGCGTGCCGAGCGCCGTCACCCGGCCTATATTTATACTAAATCCGCCATGTTGCGGGGTCGAAGGCCGCGCGCGCGGGGGGGAACGCGCGCGGGCCGTCGCGGCAAGAAGCGCGGGTGCGGGGGGAGGCTCGCCAATTCGATTCGGCAGCCATATTGGATTCTAATTAGAATGCTATTGGCCGGTTAGCGAAATCTAATCGGCTCTCGACATGAGTATCGCGTATAGCGAACCGTTTGCTATACGCGCCTATTTGGCCAAGCGGTTCCAGTAGGAACTTTATTTATCTTTCTTACAAACATATGAGATCTGTATGAAACTTATACCTATGCGAATACCTATAAGACTAATTAGACCTATTAGCTATTAGACTACTATTTATCTATTTACTGTTATGAGATTCTGACTAACTATAGTGGACTGCATTACTATGACTGTATATAAATATTAAAACTGTGTTCCTATGCTATCAAAGTGTTTGTATTACCTAACCCTAGTCTAAGTTGTGTACCTAACAGTAAAAACAACAAAGGGAAATATCTTTATTTGGCCTACCTAACTACCTATGACTATTTGAACTTACAAGCATAAGGCTTTTTACTTATAAAAACTGACCTAACTACAAGTTTGACATTACTCTTGTACGGACAGCGCGCGTAAAGTGTAAATAGTGATAGTGTGAAATATTTAAGTTAGCTATAAGTCATTTGAAATCGTAAATATTTAAGTCCGTCTTATAGTTTTCCGGCTAAGTCCGTTCTTGTAATGTCAAACTTGTAGTTAGGTCAGTTTTTATAAGTAAAAAGCCTTATGCTTGTTATATATTTAGGCAATTAGGTAATATACATGTACCTACATGATAACCAACTCCAATTATTTACTGTATATGAGAACTCAAGCAGACCGGACGCTACCTAAATATTTCCCTTCTAGGCACGTTGTTGTTGGTATGAAAGTAACTTGTAATTAATATATTTTATGTAGTAAAATAGTCGCGTGACAATAATAACGTTGGGCTAGCGTTATTTGTAAGATTTTAAAGGCAGAGAAACAATGCTGCGTCGGGTAAGCCGAATATTCAACATTTTCAGAAGTATGTACCTACCTAAATGTTATCATTTTAAACGTCAGATATCTTACGAAACTTATCTGTAGCATGGTTTGCATTTATTGAATCGTTTGTGGCCCTGAAAAGGGCCGTTTTGTAATACCCACGGCGTGTTTGCTCAGTCAAACAAGAAGACGACACAAAACACGCGCGTAGCGGCAGTAGGTATAGGTATTTAACCACCGAAACCGTAGAGGGTGCGGCCCTGGCGTTTCAGAGCGTAGACGACGTCCATGGCGGTGACGGTCTTCCTCTTGGCGTGCTCGGTGTATGTGACAGCGTCACGGATCACGTTCTCGAGGAACACCTTCAGGACACCACGGGTCTCCTCGTATATCAGACCGGAGATACGCTTGACACCACCTCTGCGAGCGAGACGACGGATGGCGGGCTTGGTGATACCCTGGATGTTATCACGGAGTACTTTCCTGTGACGCTTGGCTCCTCCCTTTCCCAAACCTTTACCTCCCTTACCGCGACCGGTCATTTTTCACAAGTTAAATGAGTTACGTTACAAAAAAATATCGAACGATGTCGCACGTACCGCGAACGAAGCACGACTGATAAATTTTAAACTGAAACATCGGCTTATATTTATACATAAATGACGTATTCACGGGGTCGAAGGAGGTGCGGTGGGGGGCAAGATGGACGCCAGTGGGGTTCCGAAATCCCCCCCCCCCCCCCCCCCCCTCACCTCACCCCTCTATCGTCCGAGTACTGATATTTGGTTTCGTTAAATTTTTCATCTAGACATCAAGGTAAATATTTTTTTAATTAATTACGTATGATAATATTAAAAAAAAAAAAAAAATGCATAACAATTTCAGGCATGTACGTCGTGTCAGCGGGCGGCGGCGGCAGGCAGGCAGGCAGGCAGGCAGGCAGGCAGGCAGGCAGGTAGGCAGGCGGACAACAGCAGCACCGGGCAAAGTGTGAACGCAGAACAGACGACGACGAGGCCAGAAAGCAGAAAATGTCTTAGGTAAGTTGTAAATAAATTGTTATGACGTGAATTTTCATTTTTTTTTTTTTTTTTTTATTAACGTGTGTGCGTGTGTATGAGACGTTTATAAAATCTAACGAAACTTTTTATAAACATAACTTATATACGAACAATCTGTGGCCCTGAAAAGGGCCGTTTTGATATGCGAGCGCGAACGGCGCGAGGCGCTTTTTAATGATAAAAACGCGCGGCCGTCCCAACGCAAGCTAGTAGCTTTAGCCGTACACTTATTAAGCACGTTCACCGCGAATACGACGAGCGAGCTGGATGTCCTTGGGCATGATGGTGACACGCTTGGCGTGGATCGCGCACAGGTTGGTGTCTTCGAACAGACCGACGAGGTAAGCCTCGCTGGCCTCCTGGAGCGCCATCACGGCGGACGACTGGAAACGCAGGTCGGTCTTGAAGTCCTGGGCGATCTCACGGACGAGACGCTGGAAAGGCAGCTTGCGGATCAGAAGCTCGGTACTCTTCTGGTAGCGACGGATCTCACGGAGAGCGACGGTACCGGGACGGTAACGGTGAGGCTTCTTCACACCGCCGGTTGCCGGTGCACTCTTACGAGCGGCCTTGGTGGCGAGCTGTTTACGCGGCGCCTTACCACCGGTGGATTTACGAGCGGTCTGCTTAGTACGAGCCATCTTCAATCAATCAATCAAAACAAAGATACGCGAGCGAACGAAAATTACGATACGAACGGAGACGCGACAGCGACGACGGTCAACGCTGGTGTGAGCAAAAATTTTTCCAATATGGCGCTATATTTATAACATTCAAACCATTTCACGGGGCGAAGAGGAAGTGGAGCGGGGGGAGGGGGGGCCCCGACACTAACAAGCGCCACCTGGTGGATTTATCTGTTATTAAAAATAATATGTAATAATAAATCTACATATAGGTTTAAAGTACTGTTTTAAGAATTAATGTTTTTTTTTTTTACATCTATAACCGCAATTCTCTTATACATACACTAGGTATGTCAAAATACAGTAAAAGCTAGCTATCCAGGGGTAGCTATAAAAATAACCTATAACTATTGCATTAGCACAATGGACGCGTGAATGGATGATCTATTTGAAATATCGCTTAAAACGAGGCAAACTAGACGCAACAGAGGCGCGTTTGATACAAGCTTGTTTCGTACGCTCAGATAGATATACATATAAATAGGTGGTAGGAGTATGTATGTACTGTATGTATTTTATTTGTGTAGTTAAAAACCAGACGTTCATGTAATCGTATGAAACTTTTATTTTATAATATCGTATTGAAATGCATTTTGTGGCCCTGAAAAGGGCCGTTTTTGCGGGTGACAAACAATTTGTCGATAAACACACACACACAGCGCTTACTTGGAGCTGGTGTATTTGGTGACGGCCTTTGTGCCTTCAGACACGGCGTGCTTGGCGAGCTCACCGGGGAGAAGGAGCCTCACCGAGGTCTGGACCTCCCTGGATGTGATGGTCGAACGCTTGTTGTAGTGGGCCAGACGGGAAGCTTCGGCGGCGATACGTTCGAAGATGTCGTTCACGAAAGAGTTCATGATGGACATCGCCTTACTGGAGATACCGGTGTCGGGGTGGACTTGTTTCAGCACCTTGTAGATGTAGATTGCGTAAGACTCCTTCCTCTTATGCTTCTTCTTTTTCTTGTCCGATTTGGAGATGTTCTTCTGGGCCTTCCCAGACTTCTTGGCGGCTTTTCCACTGGTTTTAGGCGGCATTTTCACAAATATGCGGCGAGCGAGAGATGTGAGTGATTTGAAAATTTTTTTCAAGGATCCGATAGATATATACTTTTGAATGTTCTCAGCGCGCGGTCGCAATGTCGAGCGTCACTGTATTCACCAATCGCGGACTAGAATTTTACGCGTCGACGGGGCGGGGCCTACGAGACTAATCGTTCTCCCACCCCACCCACCCCGCACCCCGCATGCATCCTTGTTAAAATAATTCTCCTGATATTGTCAAAAAATAAAAAAAAATAAAATAATAACGTGTACGTATACGTATCTAATGTGTGTAGTGTACATACTATTATTTCAGATCAATATAAATCGTTACAGCGCGCCATTTATTTATTTTTCTCGCATATATGTAGATTTTATATATATTATTGGTATAGTATTATGTTATTAATAAGATAAAATACAAACAACGTGATGGAACCAACTGAAACTCGCATACACGTAAGTTTACACAGAATCATATTGTGGCCCTGAAAAGGGCCGTTTGTTTGTGTACGTGCACTACTTGTACAACAGTGCACACACTCGAAGAAGTAGTAAATAGCAGCTTACGCCTTCTTCTCGGTCTTCTTGGGCAGGAGCACAGCCTGGATGTTAGGCAGCACACCACCCTGGGCGATGGTCACACCGGAGAGCAGTTTGTTCAACTCCTCGTCGTTCCTGATGGCCAACTGCAGATGTCTGGGGATGATTCTGGTCTTCTTGTTGTCACGGGCGGCGTTACCGGCCAACTCGAGAACTTCAGCGGCCAGATACTCCATGACGGCGGCGAGGTACACGGGTGCACCGGCACCGACACGCTCGGCGTAGTTACCCTTGCGGAGCAGACGGTGAATACGACCGACCGGGAACTGGAGTCCAGCACGGTTTGAACGGGACTTTGCCTTTCCCTTAACTTTACCACCCTTGCCACGGCCAGACATGTTGAATTAAGATTTTGTTTATGCACAAAGAAACGCGCACGCCAATAGCGAGCGAAGGCACAATTTAATTTAATTATTAAATTAAAAATTATCCCTATTACTGCCTGCTCTTATATATACCCACCGACGCCGAGCCGTAATAGCGAGCGTGATGTCGAGCGTAAGAAAGAGACGAAAGACACCCGCACCGTTCTATCAATATCGAGCCAGTTATTTCATGATTCAAAATTCAAATTTGGAATTTTATAGTTTATCGGGCGGTCGGGCGTCGTCGTAATATGTAAATGTAATAATGTAATGAATGTTCGATCTATTATTGATTAGTGCTAGTTCTAGGTAGTTCTTTATTATTGTTTTGTTTTGTGATTTTGCTGTAACGTTTGTTTGCTGGTGATAAATAATTTCATTGGTGTTTATTTACTTATATTATTATAATTATGGTGTTTTTGTTTGTGTCGCGGTCGTCGTCGTCGTCGTCGTCGTCGTGTTCTAGTTAGACGTTTTATGTAATCTAGAGAAACTTTCGTTTTTCACAGTAGGTTTGTGGTTCGTGAATAATTTGTTAGCCCTGAAAAGGGCTTTTTTTGTCGTGGTGGTGCGAACACGCACCGCACCGCACGCAACAAGCGCGCGCGCGCGCTGGCAATGCCGGTGCCGGCCGGCGAGGCAAGCAAGCAAGCAAGCAAGCAAGCTACCGGCTGCTGGCTGGCGCGCGGCGGCGGCGAGCGCGGGCGGAGCGAACAAGTGGTGTGTCACTGTCGGCGACGGCGAGCTTACTTTTTGGCTGCTGCCTTCTTGGCGGCGGGCTTCTTCGCTGCGGTCGCGGCCTTCTTCGGTTTGGGCGCCTTGGGCTTCTTGGTCGGCGGCTTGGCGGTTTTCTTTGCTTTCGGCGCTGCGGCTTTCTTGGCGGGAGCGGCCTTCTTGGCGGGCGCGGCTTTCTTAGCTGCGGCGGCGGGCTTCTTCTTGGCGGCGGCGGCCGCTTTCGATTTCGTCGGCGAGCTAGCGGCAGCCTTCTTGGTCTTGGCGGCGGCACCGGACGCGGCGGCCTTCTTGGGTTTCGGCTTAGCGGCGGCCTTAGCCTTGGCGTCCCCGGAGGAGGCCTTCGACTTGGCACCGCTAGACTTGGACTCGAGCTTGAAAGAGCCGCTCGCTCCCTTGCCCTTGGTCTGGATCAGTTGGCCGGATTCGACGGCGCTCTTCAGGTATTTTCTGATGAACGGCGCCAGCTTCTCGGCGTCGACCTTGTACTGGGCGGCGATGTATTTCTTGATAGCGCGCAGGCTCGATCCGCTGCGTTCCTTCAGCTCCTTGATAGCGGCGTTGACCATCTCGGATGTCTTCGGGTGGTTGGGCTTCGCCTTCGGCTTCTTCGCGGCGGCGGAAGCTTTGGGCTTCTTCGCGGGGGTCGCCGGTGCGGGTGCGTCGTTAGCAACAGCTGTGTCTGCCATTTTTCACAAAAACACCATAATTATAATAATATAAGTAAATAAACACCAATGAAATTATTTATCACCAGCAAACAAACGTTACAGCAAAATCACAAAACAAAACAATAATAAAGAACTACCTAGAACTAGCACTAATCAATAATAGATCGAACATTCATTACATTATTACATTTACATATTACGACGACGCCCCGACCGCCCGATAAACTATAAAATTCCAAATTTGAATTTTGAATCATGAAATAACTGGCTCGATATTGATAGAACGGTGCGGGTGTCTTTCGTCTCTTTCTTACGCTCGACATCACGCTCGCTATTACGGCTCGGCGTCGGTGGGTATATATAAGAGCAGGCAGTAATAGGGATAATTTTTAATTTAATAATTAAATTAAATTGTGCCTTCGCTCGCTATTGGCGTGCGCGTTTCTTTGTGCATAAACAAAATCTTAATTCAACATGTCTGGCCGTGGCAAGGGTGGTAAAGTTAAGGGAAAGGCAAAGTCCCGTTCAAACCGTGCTGGACTCCAGTTCCCGGTCGGTCGTATTCACCGTCTGCTCCGCAAGGGTAACTACGCCGAGCGTGTCGGTGCCGGTGCACCCGTGTACCTCGCCGCCGTCATGGAGTATCTGGCCGCTGAAGTTCTCGAGTTGGCCGGTAACGCCGCCCGTGACAACAAGAAGACCAGAATCATCCCCAGACATCTGCAGTTGGCCATCAGGAACGACGAGGAGTTGAACAAACTGCTCTCCGGTGTGACCATCGCCCAGGGTGGTGTGCTGCCTAACATCCAGGCTGTGCTCCTGCCCAAGAAGACCGAGAAGAAGGCGTAAGCTGCTATTTACTACTTCTTCGAGTGTGTGCACTGTTGTACAAGTAGTGCACGTACACAAACAAACGGCCCTTTTCAGGGCCACAATATGATTCTGTGTAAACTTACGTGTATGCGAGTTTCAGTTGGTTCCATCACGTTGTTTGTATTTTATCTTATTAATAACATAATACTATACCAATAATATATATAAAATCTACATATATGCGAGAAAAATAAATAAATGGCGCGCTGTAACGATTTATATTGATCTGAAATAATAGTATGTACACTACACACATTAGATACGTATACGTACACGTTATTATTTTATTTTTTTTTATTTTTTGACAATATCAGGAGAATTATTTTAACAAGGATGCATGCGGGGTGCGGGGTGGGTGGGGTGGGAGAACGATTAGTCTCGTAGGCCCCGCCCCGTCGACGCGTAAAATTCTAGTCCGCGATTGGTGAATACAGTGACGCTCGACATTGCGACCGCGCGCTGAGAACATTCAAAAGTATATATCTATCGGATCCTTGAAAAAAATTTTCAAATCACTCACATCTCTCGCTCGCCGCATATTTGTGAAAATGCCGCCTAAAACCAGTGGAAAAGCCGCCAAGAAGTCTGGGAAGGCCCAGAAGAACATCTCCAAATCGGACAAGAAAAAGAAGAAGCATAAGAGGAAGGAGTCTTACGCAATCTACATCTACAAGGTGCTGAAACAAGTCCACCCCGACACCGGTATCTCCAGTAAGGCGATGTCCATCATGAACTCTTTCGTGAACGACATCTTCGAACGTATCGCCGCCGAAGCTTCCCGTCTGGCCCACTACAACAAGCGTTCGACCATCA
The DNA here is from genome assembly GCA_029255725.1 of Scrobipalpa atriplicella. Lineage (NCBI taxonomy): Eukaryota > Metazoa > Arthropoda > Insecta > Lepidoptera > Gelechiidae > Scrobipalpa > Scrobipalpa atriplicella. The sequence continues at coordinate 1,587 of JARACY010002297.1, read as the reverse complement.
CATCCAGGGAGGTCCAGACCTCGGTGAGGCTCCTTCTCCCCGGTGAGCTCGCCAAGCACGCCGTGTCTGAAGGCACAAAGGCCGTCACCAAATACACCAGCTCCAAGTAAGCGCTGTGTGTGTGTGTTTATCGACAAATTGTTTGTCACCCGCAAAAACGGCCCTTTTCAGGGCCACAAAATGCATTTCAATACGATATTATAAAATAAAAGTTTCATACGATTACATGAACGTCTGGTTTTTAACTACACAAATAAAATACATACAGTACATACATACTCCTACCACCTATTTATATGTATATCTATCTGAGCGTACGAAACAAGCTTGTATCAAACGCGCCTCTGTTGCGTCTAGTTTGCCTCGTTTTAAGCGATATTTCAAATAGATCATCCATTCACGCGTCCATTGTGCTAATGCAATAGTTATAGGTTATTTTTATAGCTACCCCTGGATAGCTAGCTTTTACTGTATTTTGACATACCTAGTGTATGTATAAGAGAATTGCGGTTATAGATGTAAAAAAAAAAAACATTAATTCTTAAAACAGTACTTTAAACCTATATGTAGATTTATTATTACATATTATTTTTAATAACAGATAAATCCACCAGGTGGCGCTTGTTAGTGTCGGGGCCCCCCCTCCCCCCGCTCCACTTCCTCTTCGCCCCGTGAAATGGTTTGAATGTTATAAATATAGCGCCATATTGGAAAAATTTTTGCTCACACCAGCGTTGACCGTCGTCGCTGTCGCGTCTCCGTTCGTATCGTAATTTTCGTTCGCTCGCGTATCTTTGTTTTGATTGATTGATTGAAGATGGCTCGTACTAAGCAGACCGCTCGTAAATCCACCGGTGGTAAGGCGCCGCGTAAACAGCTCGCCACCAAGGCCGCTCGTAAGAGTGCACCGGCAACCGGCGGTGTGAAGAAGCCTCACCGTTACCGTCCCGGTACCGTCGCTCTCCGTGAGATCCGTCGCTACCAGAAGAGTACCGAGCTTCTGATCCGCAAGCTGCCTTTCCAGCGTCTCGTCCGTGAGATCGCCCAGGACTTCAAGACCGACCTGCGTTTCCAGTCGTCCGCCGTGATGGCGCTCCAGGAGGCCAGCGAGGCTTACCTCGTCGGTCTGTTCGAAGACACCAACCTGTGCGCGATCCACGCCAAGCGTGTCACCATCATGGGGACATCCAGCTCGCTCGTCGTATTCGCGGTGAACGTGCTTAATAAGTGTACGGCTAAAGCTACTAGCTTGCGTTGGGACGGCCGCGCGTTTTTATCATTAAAAAGCGCCTCGCGCCGTTCGCGCTCGCATATCAAAACGGCCCTTTTCAGGGCCACAGATTGTTCGTATATAAGTTATGTTTATAAAAAGTTTCGTTAGATTTTATAAACGTCTCATACACACGCACACACGTTAATAAAAAAAAAAAAAAAAAAATGAAAATTCACGTCATAACAATTTATTTACAACTTACCTAAGACATTTTCTGCTTTCTGGCCTCGTCGTCGTCTGTTCTGCGTTCACACTTTGCCCGGTGCTGCTGTTGTCCGCCTGCCTACCTGCCTGCCTGCCTGCCTGCCTGCCTG
>JARACY010002296.1:0-44437 GCA_029255725.1 Scrobipalpa atriplicella | reverse complement strand
TCATAGGATAATACGTAATATCCAAGCTGGAACAGTAGCGATAAAAAATCATAGAATGTACCAGCCGCTTTTCTTCCCGGGCTGTAAAAGTCAATAGAGGAATTTGAGGGTTTCCTAGCACTGTGATCTAGTCAATGGAGTGACAACCTACATCTGGTTATATCATAGGGTTACCTATATAGCAACTTTCTTTGGCTATCGGTCACTGATGACATTACATATTAATCAGTTTCTGCCTAATCTAAAATTAAAAATCCTTCTACACTTCATAAAGTAGGAAAACAACCTTGACTTTTAATAAAATTAATATTGCCGTGCGAATAGACGCCAGGGAAAAGGTATAGTTAGGTAAAGTGGCACTTCAACGTAATTTTAAAATTGAATTGATGTGAAATGTTTTTAGTAAATTTAAATAATAGCACACTTTATCGTGCAATTTGAGTTTTAAAACTATTTTAGCGACCCGCTCCCGCTTCGCACGGGTTCGATTTAAATAAAAACAACTTATAGCCTAGATAAGTTTTGCCATAGTCTCTCTAGCCTAGAGTCTAGGACGAGTCTAGGTCACGGGTCTAGGCTATGCTTCAGTAGTTGTCCTTTACGACACCCCTGCTAAGCTATGGGGTGATGCCTTTCTATATCCTGACCAGTAACTAAAAAGACCTATAGAAAGTTTTTAAGCCAAATTCCATGGCAGGTCTTTTTAAAATCTGGCCAAGTTATAAGTAGGTACAGATGAACTGAGATCTTCAGCTGCCATTGCTTCAATCGCTGTCAGTGTAACCATAGCCAAATTTTAGTTCCAAATATTGCCGCCTGCTCAGTTATGTCAGTCGATCTGTAAGGTAGGTCTTGGGTAGGTCTCATCCTTTGGTCTCATCCCAAGTAACAAAAAGTAGTCGAATAAGAGGCCATAGAACGTAACAGCACACACCATTTCTGGTCCAACAAGACCCCGATACAAGCTCCGTTTGTTCGAGGGTGGCGCAGTTATAGCTCAATTCAGCGTAATAACAATTTAATAGCAGCGTTACACATGACAAATAAGTCCAATAATACTTATGTAAGAGTGTCTCAAAACTCCAAATGGTCCATTTTCGGTCACCATTGGACCGTTTATTGTACTTGTTCAACTAATACAAGCGTTTTCGGTGCCTTAATTGCACATCATTCATTCACCATTCATTCTTTTCATGTGAAAAAGTGCCGTGTAGTTAAAATTATTAAATTAATTTAACAAATTAATACAAGGATCTTGAAGTGAGTAAGATTTCATTTTGTTATTATAATATACGTATAAAAGGATAGAAATGATGTGCGGTCGCAGTTTTATTGAGATACTGGGGTCAGGTTTACCACAAATTTTAAGTGCCCCCCTCGAATTATTGATCTTTCGCTAAAATATTTATCAATTTATCTGGATTTACGATTCCAAGAGCCGTTAGGTATAGTACTTGTCTCTCATAACTGTCACTGTCATCTTAGATTCGGAATGAAATTGGGGTTCCGCAAGACAAATACTACACCATGATTTGATTTGGCTATGATTCTGAACAGAAATGGTTTAAAGACAACAATAGAAGTTTAGAATATTGAGTTTAGTCTGTGGTTTCTTGGTTTTTTTCCAGTGGAATATTACGAAAAATGGTCGTCATTATGGAAATTAACTTTCTTACAAAATGGTGGAATTTAGCTCTAAAAGTGAGATTAAAATTCTCCTTTTGGACTTAATGATCCTGTATAAGCAATACTGATTACTTTTACAGGCCAATTTAATATTATAAACGAGATAGATACTCTCTTACAGTACTAACTTGTGTTATAAAAGGAACTAATAACGTCATTATATCCTAATTTGGCTCTTAAACAGTGTCGGACATTTATAGACACCTGAAGACGATTATAGTATAGATTAATCAAATAAGCAGAACCTAAAACGCGGTTATAGTACAAAATCACTCTATAGTAGTCCTGTTGTGACCACTAATGTACTAAAACTATAGCAAAGATCAGAATCTCCATAATACCACAATATAACCCCATAGTTGAGTTTTCAACACTGCTAAAACGAAATGACAATAACGGTTTGTTTTGGAGCCATTAGAACACAAATAAGACGAATAGAAGCATCGGTGAACAGTTTTATAGAGCAATACTGCTCTTTATTAGCTGTCCTAGAACTTACTATAGCTACACCCTATAACGGTGGTATAAAATGGCGTTGTAAACGTTTATGACGCTTTTTTATAGTTCTTTTTGGTCCAATATGCTTATAGAGTGTATATGTACTTCCTAACGCTTTTATAGTACACGATGTCACCGCAAACACCTTAATAACTTGATTATAGAGCTTTTTAGAGCAAAAAGCTAAAATTATTCGACTACTTTGCTGCTTGGGATCTCATCACATCACTCACATAACAATAATAAATATTCACTTTATAACTTTAAAAAGAGTATTTCTCTTTGTATTAACTTTCTATATACTTACCTAAGTAAAGTATGTGTTTTTATTGGAGGTTATAAGTAAATTAATACAGTAAATGGACAACGCCTACTTTTGGTCACTCCTCGGGTTACAAAGGATGTGGGTCGTTTAGATAATTATGAATTTCTAGCACTGCTTGCATCAAACTGAAATTTTCTTGGAAATAAGATAACCTGTTCGTGAAAACTTGTAATGAACTTACAAGTGTGGATCGCTAGGGACAAAGTTCTAGTCAAGCTCATTTATCTTCGTCAGAGCCTTCCTTCCTTCCGTTACATCTTGAGGAACATGCTGAAAACTTGTATAAGATATTTATTAGGCACCCAAAAGTTTTAAACTTGTGGGTTTGGACCCTACATACATAAAGGGTGGTAGGGAAACCTTGAAAAACTTGTGCTGACACAAGGTGTAAGAGACAGCTTCCCGCAAATTGATAGGGTATGCTCAGTCAACGATGCGATAGTGAACTTACACTGAGATTTTTCCTGGAAACAAAAATGATTTTTTTCATACAAATTACTACTTCAACCAGACAATTTGTATGGGAAATAATTTATTTTTTCCTGAAATAAGAAAATTTTATGATAGGTAGTCGTTCTTTGTTGACTAAGCAACCCCTAAAATTTGAGAGAAGCTTACACGCTGTATCGTATATTTCAGCACACGTTTCTCAAAGTTTTCGGACAAATTCGTAACTAAAGGAAAAGTGCGACTAAATAAATTATTAGGCATGCTAGGGCTACTATTCTTGACTTGGGCAAGTTAGATTTTCCTGCGGGAATTTAGTAATAGTGAAAATGAGCAAGTTATTGTAGGTATAGAAAGCTAAAAGTAGCAGAGAGAATGTCTTAAACTCTAATTCCACTTCAAAAAAGTCCACTGTTCTCTACGGTTTTATTTTACCTGCTAAATGAGTGAATTCTTAGGATACCGTTATTTCACATTTGCTTCACAAAAAGAAAACATGCTGTATTCAGCAAAGTAAACAGTACCTGCAGCCTTGAAAATGATGTCCCTTGAGGGTGCAAACCTGTAGTCATAGGACATTAATAAACGACATTATTGTAATTGACGTTACAGGGTGGCGCATTTGTAATTAATTACTCAATGGGAAAGCGCCACCTCTTTTCTGGACAGTTTTTTTTTTTTAGTGATTGTGTATACCTCAGATCTATATTCTTCGGATTATTCTACTTTTGCCTGCCTTTTTGCCTTCTTATGAATAAACGGATAAATTGCCTCTTTTGTATTTAAAACAACAAACATTTTAAACTATACTACATATTCTGTGACTATACCCACATTATCAATCTCGTAGCAAGTTCTACGCCGTAGAAGCTGTAGTAGCTACAGGCGTAGCAAAAGCGTAGAGGCGCGTATTCTATGTTTATATTTCAATGATGTTTCGTGGCAAAAGTTGTTCAGTTTCATTGGTAGGGTCATACCCTAAAGTTTGATCAGCTAAAATTTATACACCCAGTATAGTAAAGGGGATTAAGTAATAAGTCTGAGCACTCTCTGAGCCTGATTGACATCCGGTATTGCTGGCTAGCTGGCTTACATTTTGCTGGTTTAATTTGACGTAATTAAAAGTAAGTAGGTAGTATAGCTTTGTTGTTAAAGCAGCGTCAAGGATCACTCGGGTCTGAGGTTCAATAAAATGCAGCAGACATAATAATTTGTATCATTATAATATTCTTGTTTAATTGACTTAATTATAATTTCTAACTAGGACCGATAAAAAACGGAATGAATCAACTGATTCTCGCCCAGGCATACTGCAAAAATCTGTAGATCCCACCAGCTAGTGCCAGTGTATTGCTATTTAGAGATACAGCAGCTATATACACAATTCCATCTGAAACCCTTTTTTTTCAAGCGTTACAAATGCGCTTTATACTAGGCTTTCAAGTTCTGCCTACTTCGTAAGAGATAGAGGCGTGACTGTAAGTATGTTAAAAAATGGCACAGGGGTGCCAAACAAAATAGGAATTTATGTCGAATCTTACCGAGTAGAAACTCAATTTACTTATTCAACAAACCCGGAGATTCGGGGAATGTTACAGGTTTTTGGGGTACCTAGTAAATTGAGTTAAAATTTACGAGCAGAGAGCTTAATGTCACTTTTCATTACCGTGGTTGGGAATATAAGAACAATATTACAAGGCTGTCTGGAGCTACTAAGATGAGAAGTAGTTAAGTACTAAAAATACGACAGAAAGACAATATCTACTTGTTGCGCAGAGGATTCTGGGTTCGATTCCCGGCCGAAAATATATTATTAGAATTCTTTGAGTGAGTTTTCGAGTTGAAGAACGTCCCGACGAACCCTGGCGTCAGAATTTTTAAACTGCCTATTAGTAGCAGCTAATAGGCCTCTGACATGGTTTGTATAATGACCACTATCAAAGACAGTGATCGGTACCGATACCGACGGCTTAATGTGCCCTCCGAAGCACAGAGTGAGTTATTAATTTAATATATCTGAACTCTTTATCCTGCAAATGTTATTTCAAGAAATGTTCCAACTATAACTTAAAGGCGCAACTATAACGCAAAGGCAAATAGAGCAACAGTTATGCAATCAAGATTAATTGCAGCAAGTTCTGTCAAGCTGCTAGTTCCAACCGGAAGTGTTTATTTGTACAGGAAGTTGACCTACTTGTAGCATTGTGACCCTGTCTTCTGACCTTTGACCTTTTGCTCGGTTGGAGATCGCATCGCCTCGGGTGTAGCATAATACAAATTATAAGGCCATAATGGGCTCCCGATCCGGAGGTCCTGTGTTTGATTCCCAAATGGGGAATACAAAGTTGATATACAATCAATGAAACTGAATAACTTTTACCAGCAAATTCTTTCAGGAAACGATTTCTTTTTACTTTTCCACGGCAAAAACCTTTAACTAGGCATTTTACGGACTGCCTACCGTGTTAGTGGTGCACCCGTGTGGTGCCGGGTTAGAATAGCATCACCTCATTTCTTCCTGCGGGTGTCGTAAAAGGCGACTAAGGGATAAATCCAGGGAATGGGCAGCAGCGTTCCCCGTGGTGAGTATGGCATATACCCCCAATTTTGGGGAGGCCCATGTTCAGCAGTGGACTATTGTAGCTGATGATGACCATGTTAGTGATAAAATATCTATTCAAACGAGAAAGCTCAGTCACTGAATACTGCGAAAAAATAAATTTCTAAATTCTATTAGGTATTCATTTTCATTCTATCGGTCAATTGAAACATACATAAAATCTTGTCAAAGTCCTCTAGAACTGAAACTATTTAACCGCTTAGTTATATCATTAATCACAACTTAGTTATTTCAGCGCGCATGAGTTTGTGAAACTTCACCTGCAGTGAAATAGGATGCCTTCAACGATAGCTTACTTTACTTCAGTCTAGGGAAAGCTATTTAATCTATGCATATTAGAGACTGCAGGAACAAGACCTAAATAATAAATTAATAATATAGAATGTGCCGACTAGCTAATAGTTTTATAGTTGATGCTCTATCTTAAAAGTCCATAAGAATACGTGTGATTTAGATTTTTATATTTTAGATTAAAACTGAAATAAAACCGCTACTAAGCAGCCAAGCACCCATTCTATCGAGACCCAACATAGATAAACAAATTACAATTAGGTGCTTTTAAGAAGTAGTACGTCAATAATTTGTATACCTAGTACCTACTTTAAAGTTAACCTCGTTTTAGCTTAGTATACGGCCAAATATTTCTAAAAGCCTTTTATAATTATACTGACCACTAATCTAACGATGTTCCATTACCCCTAGATTAGCTGACCTTAATATTTGGAAAGGGGAAATAATAATTTAAACGTGACCAGTCTGTTTAATTAGTACAAATTAAATTGTATTGGTCACCCCATGTCCTCCCGAAGGTGTCGTTAAATTTAACTATAAATACAGGTGTTCTATTACCTATGAATGTAATGTATTTTGCTAAATATAAACTGGTTAACAGTTCTCCTATTTGCCCGACTGCTCAACGCAAAGTACGGACGATCCAAGTGACTGCGGACTAAAATCGAAGGCTCGTATTTATAAAGCGATCTCAAGTTTGAGAGCAATATTAAGTTTGGATTTGACAGGTCGTTTTGTACTGAAATGACATTTCTGATACGAACTCAAACTCGCTGTCACACTTGAGAGCTGTTTATAAATATGGGCCTTATCCTGTTGGTAAGAAAATACTATCGCAACTGTATTATGTTAGAGAGTAATTAATACTCAAAGGAACTTTAGCCCTTTTTGACTATATTTCATACTAAAACACAATTTTAAATAGATTTTGTAGAGCTTCTATAGCGAAGCTTCCGTAAATATATTTTTCAAAGAATTCTGCAATCCTTTGAACCGAGTAGTGAAAGTTTAATTCGATTCTAAAAACTCTTATTTTCTATTTTTATTGTGCTTATTTTTTTATTTTAATAAGCTACCTACCTACTACCTAGGTCTACGAATATATTCCTTATTCGTAGACCTAGGTCGCATTTTATAGTGCTTATCTTAATATTTTATGAAAAGCGTACTTCTCAAAGGCTAACGAAGCCACCAAAATATGGCAACATTCAATTAACAAGTAATTTAAAAAAATTCAAATAATCTGAACTGCGTAGAAATAAATGAGAACCGAACGTTTTTTATACAAATTGAGGCTATTTGTGTGATATCCATACCAGCTGAAAAATATATGACTGTCACTCATTTAGGGTCGTATTTATAATCACCTCTCAATAGTGACAGCGAATTTGAGTTTGTATCAGAAATGTAATTCAAGTACAAAACGACCTGTCAAATCCAAACTTAATATTGCTCTCAAACTTGAGATCGCTTTATAAATACGAGCCTTCGATTTTAGTCCGCAGTCACTTGGATCGTCCGTACTTTGCGTTGAGCAGTCGGGCAAATAGGAGAACTGTTAACCAGTTTATATTTAGCAAAATACATTACATTCATAGGTAATAGAACACCTGTATTTATAGTTAAATTTAACGACACCTTCGGGAGGACATGGGGTGACCAATACAATTTAATTTGTACTAATTAAACAGACTGGTCACGTTTAAATTATTATTTCCCCTTTCCAAATATTAAGGTCAGCTAATCTAGGGGTAATGGAACATCGTTAGATTAGTGGTCAGTATAATTATAAAAGGCTTTTAGAAATATTTGGCCGTATACTAAGCTAAAACGAGGTTAACTTTAAAGTAGGTACTAGGTATACAAATTATTGACGTACTACTTCTTAAAAGCACCTAATTGTAATTTGTTTATCTATGTTGGGTCTCGATAGAATGGGTGCTTGGCTGCTTAGTAGCGGTTTTATTTCAGTTTTAATCTAAAATATAAAAATCTAAATCACACGTATTCTTATGGACTTTTAAGATAGAGCATCAACTATAAAACTATTAGCTAGTCGGCACATTCTATATTATTAATTTATTATTTAGGTCTTGTTCCTGCAGTCTCTAATATGCATAGATTAAATAGCTTTCCCTAGACTGAAGTAAAGTAAGCTATCGTTGAAGGCATCCTATTTCACTGCAGGTGAAGTTTCACAAACTCATGCGCGCTGAAATAACTAAGTTGTGATTAATGATATAACTAAGCGGTTAAATAGTTTCAGTTCTAGAGGACTTTGACAAGATTTTATGTATGTTTCAATTGACCGATAGAATGAAAATGAATACCTAATAGAATTTAGAAATTTATTTTTTCGCAGTATTCAGTGACTGAGCTTTCTCGTTTGAATAGATATTTTATCACTAACATGGTCATCATCAGCTACAATAGTCCACTGCTGAACATGGGCCTCCCCAAAATTGGGGGTATATGCCATACTCACCACGGGGAACGCTGCTGCCCATTCCCTGGATTTATCCCTTAGTCGCCTTTTACGACACCCGCAGGAAGAAATGAGGTGATGCTATTCTAACCCGGCACCACACGGGTGCACCACTAACACGGTAGGCAGTCCGTAAAATGCCTAGTTAAAGGTTTTTGCCGTGGAAAAGTAAAAAGAAATCGTTTCCTGAAAGAATTTGCTGGTAAAAGTTATTCAGTTTCATTGATTGTATATCAACTTTGTATTCCCCATTTGGGAATCAAACACAGGACCTCCGGATCGGGAGCCCATTATGGCCTTATAATTTGTATTATGCTACACCCGAGGCGATGCGATCTCCAACCGAGCAAAAGGTCAAAGGTCAGAAGACAGGGTCACAATGCTACAAGTAGGTCAACTTCCTGTACAAATAAACACTTCCGGTTGGAACTAGCAGCTTGACAGAACTTGCTGCAATTAATCTTGATTGCATAACTGTTGCTCTATTTGCCTTTGCGTTATAGTTGCGCCTTTAAGTTATAGTTGGAACATTTCTTGAAATAACATTTGCAGGATAAAGAGTTCAGATATATTAAATTAATAACTCACTCTGTGCTTCGGAGGGCACATTAAGCCGTCGGTATCGGTACCGATCACTGTCTTTGATAGTGGTCATTATACAAACCATGTCAGAGGCCTATTAGCTGCTACTAATAGGCAGTTTAAAAATTCTGACGCCAGGGTTCGTCGGGACGTTCTTCAACTCGAAAACTCACTCAAAGAATTCTAATAATATATTTTCGGCCGGGAATCGAACCCAGAATCCTCTGCGCAACAAGTAGATATTGTCTTTCTGTCGTATTTTTAGTACTTAACTACTTCTCATCTTAGTAGCTCCAGACAGCCTTGTAATATTGTTCTTATATTCCCAACCACGGTAATGAAAAGTGACATTAAGCTCTCTGCTCGTAAATTTTAACTCAATTTACTAGGTACCCCAAAAACCTGTAACATTCCCCGAATCTCCGGGTTTGTTGAATAAGTAAATTGAGTTTCTACTCGGTAAGATTCGACATAAATTCCTATTTTGTTTGGCACCCCTGTGCCATTTTTTAACATACTTACAGTCACGCCTCTATCTCTTACGAAGTAGGCAGAACTTGAAAGCCTAGTATAAAGCGCATTTGTAACGCTTGAAAAAAAAGGGTTTCAGATGGAATTGTGTATATAGCTGCTGTATCTCTAAATAGCAATACACTGGCACTAGCTGGTGGGATCTACAGATTTTTGCAGTATGCCTGGGCGAGAATCAGTTGATTCATTCCGTTTTTTATCGGTCCTAGTTAGAAATTATAATTAAGTCAATTAAACAAGAATATTATAATGATACAAATTATTATGTCTGCTGCATTTTATTGAACCTCAGACCCGAGTGATCCTTGACGCTGCTTTAACAACAAAGCTATACTACCTACTTACTTTTAATTACGTCAAATTAAACCAGCAAAATGTAAGCCAGCTAGCCAGCAATACCGGATGTCAATCAGGCTCAGAGAGTGCTCAGACTTATTACTTAATCCCCTTTACTATACTGGGTGTATAAATTTTAGCTGATCAAACTTTAGGGTATGACCCTACCAATGAAACTGAACAACTTTTGCCACGAAACATCATTGAAATATAAACATAGAATACGCGCCTCTACGCTTTTGCTACGCCTGTAGCTACTACAGCTTCTACGGCGTAGAACTTGCTACGAGATTGATAATGTGGGTATAGTCACAGAATATGTAGTATAGTTTAAAATGTTTGTTGTTTTAAATACAAAAGAGGCAATTTATCCGTTTATTCATAAGAAGGCAAAAAGGCAGGCAAAAGTAGAATAATCCGAAGAATATAGATCTGAGGTATACACAATCACTAAAAAAAAAAAACTGTCCAGAAAAGAGGTGGCGCTTTCCCATTGAGTAATTAATTACAAATGCGCCACCCTGTAACGTCAATTACAATAATGTCGTTTATTAATGTCCTATGACTACAGGTTTGCACCCTCAAGGGACATCATTTTCAAGGCTGCAGGTACTGTTTACTTTGCTGAATACAGCATGTTTTCTTTTTGTGAAGCAAATGTGAAATAACGGTATCCTAAGAATTCACTCATTTAGCAGGTAAAATAAAACCGTAGAGAACAGTGGACTTTTTTGAAGTGGAATTAGAGTTTAAGACATTCTCTCTGCTACTTTTAGCTTTCTATACCTACAATAACTTGCTCATTTTCACTATTACTAAATTCCCGCAGGAAAATCTAACTTGCCCAAGTCAAGAATAGTAGCCCTAGCATGCCTAATAATTTATTTAGTCGCACTTTTCCTTTAGTTACGAATTTGTCCGAAAACTTTGAGAAACGTGTGCTGAAATATACGATACAGCGTGTAAGCTTCTCTCAAATTTTAGGGGTTGCTTAGTCAACAAAGAACGACTACCTATCATAAAATTTTCTTATTTCAGGAAAAAATAAATTATTTCCCATACAAATTGTCTGGTTGAAGTAGTAATTTGTATGAAAAAAATCATTTTTGTTTCCAGGAAAAATCTCAGTGTAAGTTCACTATCGCATCGTTGACTGAGCATACCCTATCAATTTGCGGGAAGCTGTCTCTTACACCTTGTGTCAGCACAAGTTTTTCAAGGTTTCCCTACCACCCTTTATGTATGTAGGGTCCAAACCCACAAGTTTAAAACTTTTGGGTGCCTAATAAATATCTTATACAAGTTTTCAGCATGTTCCTCAAGATGTAACGGAAGGAAGGAAGGCTCTGACGAAGATAAATGAGCTTGACTAGAACTTTGTCCCTAGCGATCCACACTTGTAAGTTCATTACAAGTTTTCACGAACAGGTTATCTTATTTCCAAGAAAATTTCAGTTTGATGCAAGCAGTGCTAGAAATTCATAATTATCTAAACGACCCACATCCTTTGTAACCCGAGGAGTGACCAAAAGTAGGCGTTGTCCATTTACTGTATTAATTTACTTATAACCTCCAATAAAAACACATACTTTACTTAGGTAAGTATATAGAAAGTTAATACAAAGAGAAATACTCTTTTTAAAGTTATAAAGTGAATATTTATTATTGTTATGTGAGTGATGTGATGAGATCCCAAGCAGCAAAGTAGTCGAATAATTTTAGCTTTTTGCTCTAAAAAGCTCTATAATCAAGTTATTAAGGTGTTTGCGGTGACATCGTGTACTATAAAAGCGTTAGGAAGTACATATACACTCTATAAGCATATTGGACCAAAAAGAACTATAAAAAAGCGTCATAAACGTTTACAACGCCATTTTATACCACCGTTATAGGGTGTAGCTATAGTAAGTTCTAGGACAGCTAATAAAGAGCAGTATTGCTCTATAAAACTGTTCACCGATGCTTCTATTCGTCTTATTTGTGTTCTAATGGCTCCAAAACAAACCGTTATTGTCATTTCGTTTTAGCAGTGTTGAAAACTCAACTATGGGGTTATATTGTGGTATTATGGAGATTCTGATCTTTGCTATAGTTTTAGTACATTAGTGGTCACAACAGGACTACTATAGAGTGATTTTGTACTATAACCGCGTTTTAGGTTCTGCTTATTTGATTAATCTATACTATAATCGTCTTCAGGTGTCTATAAATGTCCGACACTGTTTAAGAGCCAAATTAGGATATAATGACGTTATTAGTTCCTTTTATAACACAAGTTAGTACTGTAAGAGAGTATCTATCTCGTTTATAATATTAAATTGGCCTGTAAAAGTAATCAGTATTGCTTATACAGGATCATTAAGTCCAAAAGGAGAATTTTAATCTCACTTTTAGAGCTAAATTCCACCATTTTGTAAGAAAGTTAATTTCCATAATGACGACCATTTTTCGTAATATTCCACTGGAAAAAAACCAAGAAACCACAGACTAAACTCAATATTCTAAACTTCTATTGTTGTCTTTAAACCATTTCTGTTCAGAATCATAGCCAAATCAAATCATGGTGTAGTATTTGTCTTGCGGAACCCCAATTTCATTCCGAATCTAAGATGACAGTGACAGTTATGAGAGACAAGTACTATACCTAACGGCTCTTGGAATCGTAAATCCAGATAAATTGATAAATATTTTAGCGAAAGATCAATAATTCGAGGGGGGCACTTAAAATTTGTGGTAAACCTGACCCCAGTATCTCAATAAAACTGCGACCGCACATCATTTCTATCCTTTTATACGTATATTATAATAACAAAATGAAATCTTACTCACTTCAAGATCCTTGTATTAATTTGTTAAATTAATTTAATAATTTTAACTACACGGCACTTTTTCACATGAAAAGAATGAATGGTGAATGAATGATGTGCAATTAAGGCACCGAAAACGCTTGTATTAGTTGAACAAGTACAATAAACGGTCCAATGGTGACCGAAAATGGACCATTTGGAGTTTTGAGACACTCTTACATAAGTATTATTGGACTTATTTGTCATGTGTAACGCTGCTATTAAATTGTTATTACGCTGAATTGAGCTATAACTGCGCCACCCTCGAACAAACGGAGCTTGTATCGGGGTCTTGTTGGACCAGAAATGGTGTGTGCTGTTACGTTCTATGGCCTCTTATTCGACTACTTTTTGTTACTTGGGATGAGACCAAAGGATGAGACCTACCCAAGACCTACCTTACAGATCGACTGACATAACTGAGCAGGCGGCAATATTTGGAACTAAAATTTGGCTATGGTTACACTGACAGCGATTGAAGCAATGGCAGCTGAAGATCTCAGTTCATCTGTACCTACTTATAACTTGGCCAGATTTTAAAAAGACCTGCCATGGAATTTGGCTTAAAAACTTTCTATAGGTCTTTTTAGTTACTGGTCAGGATATAGAAAGGCATCACCCCATAGCTTAGCAGGGGTGTCGTAAAGGACAACTACTGAAGCATAGCCTAGACCCGTGACCTAGACTCGTCCTAGACTCTAGGCTAGAGAGACTATGGCAAAACTTATCTAGGCTATAAGTTGTTTTTATTTAAATCGAACCCGTGCGAAGCGGGAGCGGGTCGCTAAAATAGTTTTAAAACTCAAATTGCACGATAAAGTGTGCTATTATTTAAATTTACTAAAAACATTTCACATCAATTCAATTTTAAAATTACGTTGAAGTGCCACTTTACCTAACTATACCTTTTCCCTGGCGTCTATTCGCACGGCAATATTAATTTTATTAAAAGTCAAGGTTGTTTTCCTACTTTATGAAGTGTAGAAGGATTTTTAATTTTAGATTAGGCAGAAACTGATTAATATGTAATGTCATCAGTGACCGATAGCCAAAGAAAGTTGCTATATAGGTAACCCTATGATATAACCAGATGTAGGTTGTCACTCCATTGACTAGATCACAGTGCTAGGAAACCCTCAAATTCCTCTATTGACTTTTACAGCCCGGGAAGAAAAGCGGCTGGTACATTCTATGATTTTTTATCGCTACTGTTCCAGCTTGGATATTACGTATTATCCTATGAAGGTTGTTTAGCAGTCCAATGTCACACAGACGACCTTATAGAGTCAGATATCGGAGATGCTATCCTTGCCCCATAATCCTCGACCCAGAACGACATATTACGCCTACACTTGACCGATATTCTATTTATCATTTTACATTATGACTAATTATTTTCTAAAATATTATAATTTAAGAAAGTACGGCGTATAATGTTATAGTCGACTTTTCCAGAAACTGTTCTCAATAAACGTTTTCGAAACATCAAACGTAATGAATGCAACAAAAACATGACATAGGCTCGTATTTATAAAGCGATCTCAAGATTGAGAGCAATATTGAGTGCGGATTTGACAGGTAATTTTGTACTGGAATGACATTTCTGATACGAACTCAAACTCGCTGTCACTCTTGAGAGCTGATTATAAATACGGGCCCTAGTCTCATCGCATTGCAACAACTGCTTTCCCATGCACTGCTTTCCCATTAGTACGAAAAAGTACGATTTTTTGCTACGGCGAATTTTCTGTGGCCCGGCCGTTATAACAACTGCACGGTTAGCAATATGATTTGCATGGAGAGTCAGAAAAAAAATATAAGTCAGATTTACTTATGCATTCGAGTACCTACTTAGAAAAGTAAAGTTCATACACTCCTTTGCGAAAACGAAGGAATCAGCAGCGTTCAGAAAACAGGACTATGAGGCCCTAAAAGTAGGTTCCAGTAAGCCCTACTTACTTCCTTAATCCTGGCGTACGGTGGCGTAAGTGAACAATTTACGACCTACGTGCTCTACGACTACGATAGACGATAAATCCCCAATTCGCTAGGGCTCCGACATTTAAATCAAATTATATGGGTTTGTAGGTAAGTACATTCCAGTTTCCACGCATGCCATTCGGTCTGAAAATCGTGCCACACGGAAAATTATGTATTGACGATTCGTGCCAATCTTATGTATCAATACTTTACAATGCCTGAATGAGCTAACAGCTGTTTGAAATAGGCGTGGTGGAGACCTGATTTTTTTTACACAACATCATGCGATTTTTCTTAATCTTTATTACAGAAATGCTCACATTAATACATTATCGAGGCTACTACGTCAAGCAGTAGACGCCTCACGGCTTACGGCGCTTTTACGGTGAAGGAAAACATCGTGAGGAAACCTGCACACACCTACGTAGAAATTCAAAGGTTGTGTAACCTAATCTAGGATTGAGTCTGGTCTGGTTTCCCTTCTGGGTTACGGAGGTCAGATGGCAGTCGCTCTGTGTAAAAACCAGTACCCTCGTTCGATTCCCTTATAATAGGAAGCCGACCCCGTGAAATACGGGAAAAAGTCTAGGAAGAAGAAGATGATGATGATGATGATGATGATGATGATGATGATGATGATGATGATGATGATGATGATGATGATGATCAGCCACAACAGTCCACTGTTTTGGCTGTATATACCATACTCACCACGCTTGGCAGGCGGGTTGGTGAGCGCAGTAGAAGTTTTCCATTCACAGGGAACGCTGCTGCTCATTCCCTGGATTTTATACCTTAGTCGCCTTTTACGACACCCGCAGGAAGATATGGGGTGATGCTACCGGCACCATACGCAAAAATAATATAAATCTATTAACATAGCAAATAGTTTTATTAAATTATAAAACAATTATAAAATCTCAAAAAGTTCACACTCTTTTATCCTTATCAATCTTATATCATTATCGTCATTGTAATGTAATATTATTTGGTATTGGTAGTAGAATATTTACATGTACCATATACAATAAATACGTCCATTTAAATCTTCACTATAAACACTGAGGTAGTAAAAATATATAATACAAAAATCAACAAATATTGTGAAGGTCATTAATTTTATTATATAAAAATATATTTTTTACTTATTTACAATATAAATTATAACATAGGTATAATAATTATTATTATAAGTTATTATTATTTGAAAAAATAAACTAACGATCATTTGTAGTTACTATAGGAAGTTCTAACTCTTTGTCAGATTTTAGAAAGCAAAGCATCTTGCGACTAAAACAATTGTATAGGAATGTAGGTACAAAATATACCGGGTGTAAGGGAAAGTGTACCAGAAACCGATAAGGGTTGTTGTCAGTGAAACTAAACAACTTTCACTAGGAAATTGTTTTAGGAAACGAGTTTTTTTTTTTTTTTACTTTCCGTACATACGTAAGGAAAAGCAAAAAAAAGTCAGTAAGTAATCATCCTAAAGTTTGGTCAGCAAATTTTTTTAAACCCGGTATAGATACAGGGTGTATTTAGGATGAGTTCTGCAGCAGCGAGGAGGCGAATATCTGCTGCATGATCTGCGGCAGCGACGACACCTCCATACACACGTGCGCGTGACCCACCGGCAGACGACGCAACAATCTGCACAACGACACAAACACTTGTTCAGTTTCATAGTACAATACAATACAATACAAATATACTTTATTGCACAAAAAACACAGAAATTTGTTTGACATTTGTGATGAGATAACAGAAAAGGACGGCACTATGGACAAACCTAAGATAGACAAACTAATTTTAATGCTGTCAATTTAAATTTTTTCACTTTCAAAGATTAGCACACAAGATTCTTGATTTGATAGGATTAAAATTAGACCGTCTATAGTGCCGTCCTTTTCTATTCTCTCGCGACAGAAAATGACAGATATGGTCTTATTTTAGTCAGAGCACGTTTCCGCTGAATCAGGACCATTGTTTCTCGTTTTAGTTTATGTTATTTTACTCACGATGTAGCTTCGTCTCCTAAACTGCCAATGAAGATGACATGCGCCTGAACGCGCGAATCTGACGTCAGGATGGTGCCCAGCTCCTCCGGTTGGATGCCGTATCTGTAAGACAATAGGATTACGTTTACATTTTTATTTGTGTTTTTGCACTTATCGTGCTATTTTATTTCCAAAATATGTTAAACAACAAATCAAAAATTTCAACAATCAAAATTCACCAATCTGTGAACGGTTCGGGAAGCTAGTGTTATAAATAATCTGTGGCACAGATAATATAATACTATACTCATACAACAAAACTGGTCCGCATTAACCGGGCAGACCGCCGGGCAGGCCCGTTTTAGGACATTGTGACGCAATTAAATAACATATTTACTTTATTTTGAACAGATTTTCACGGTTTAAATCTGTTAGATGAATGTTTGTTTAGAACGGGTTACCCGACTTAACCGTAGAGCCATCTCTTGATATTTTTAAAAGCTTATTTACTGTAGTACGGAATATGGGACCCCATGTCTGTGGTAAGAAGTATTATAAACAAGGTAGTAAATAGTTACCTCCTCAGGTTAGCGTCGGACAATATTAGCACGATGGCTTCATCCGCGTCTTCCTTGGCGAGTGTGGAGATGGCGTGTTTAGCAGCCGGGAGGGTATTATCGCCCGACCAGCAGAACTGCGCGTGCGCGTGCATTGTGCGGATTATCTGTAATTTTCAAGAATATTTAAAAATGGGAGTTTTTTGGTGAGTTCCTGCAGAGGGCGCTGAATCTGACTAAAAATACATTTCTTTACATGAAAAAGTCTATTGACTACTTATATATTTTCTAATTCTATGTTTTTCTATCACTCCCAGTCCAGCATGGAAGGAAAACGATACATAAAACATCCTTAAAAAAATTACCTGCAGCCGTTGTTTCTCATTCTCCGGCGGCCTGTCTACCCTGATGAGCTCCAAGGCGTGATCTTCCCCCGAGTGCGCGTACATGTCATATCTGATCCGTGCCTCGTAGCCCTTCAGAGCTTCTGTTAAGAGAACCACAGCTTCCATCGAACGTTCTAAACGACCGTCGTATGAGTTGAACCTGTAATTTAGCAAGGTAAGAAATAGTCTTTTAAAGCTCTCACGGTTATCAACATTAAATTGATTAAAAACGGGAAATTTACACGTTAAATTTAAACGTGAAATCGCTGTGCGTGCTAAGCCTTACACCCCGTATACTGAGTGGGCCCGATTCGTAACCATCCTGACTTAACTAAATCTCAACTAAAATTATTACCATCCCATTCTGTTATCTAATGATAGAAAGAGACAGGTATGGACTTATATTAGTTAAGTCGCGTATTTTGCAATCACGAATTGCTACCATTGAGCACCATTTTAAATAACCAAATAGAAAGTTACCTATACATGCTTCCAGAGACATCCAAAACTAGCCTCAGTCGCTTGGGTTTGTCCGGCGGCGAGCCCGGCGGCGGCTCTTGCTCGGTTCGCCTCCTGCAAGTTTAGCATATCATTAATCTGTACATATGTTACTTCCATGCTGGACTGGGAGTGATATGAGAGTTTCAGTATTGTAATTTAGGCGATGGGCTGACAACCTGTCACTATGCGCAATATACAGATCCATCTGGAATAACCCTCAAAAGCTGTCAGACGTGGCGGAAAAACCTTTATTTTGGTTGTTTACGCTCTGCCTAACCTATTAGGGATAAAGGTGTGATTATTTGTATGTATGTATGTATGTATATCTCTCACCTGTATATAGCTCGTTCCCCAGTAAGACCCTCTATAATTTTTCCGTCGTCTAGTTCCCCGCTGGTCTGATGTCTGCTCCACTGACGTTCCTTCTTCTTCGCTTGAAGTTCAGCTAGAACTCCACGTAATGCTCCAATCTGTTTGAAAAGTAAACTGGGATGAAATCACTGAACAACTAAACTTAACTCATTCTATTTAGCCTACATCATTCCATTCTTTGTTATATTTTCATGCATAACACGTTGACTGCTAAAATCCTTCACGCGGGTCAGTGTTGCCACAATGTTACAAAAGTAACATTTTACGTTATTTTTGACCCTCTCATGTCGAGACTCTATAGTCCCGAGATAATGGTGAAACACATAATAATAATAAATCGGAGACCAAAAGGGAGATAAACAAATGTACACAAAAAATAAATCTTTATTTTCCACCAGTACAGTTACAAATTAAGTTTTTGTGGTCAAAATGTTACTTTTCGAGCCAACTTATGTTATTTTTGGCAAAGGGGCTATGGCAACACTGACGCGGGAGTGATTTCGGCTGAAGGACTTGTTTCCACGCCAACTCTTTAAAAAAAAAAGTAGCTAGAACCTACCTGTGGCTGCACGGCCCTATGGAACTGGTCGTACAGTTTGGCGTCGTACTCGCTCATCTTGATCTCCTTGAGTCTCTCCTCGAAAGCCTTCCGGTTCATTTCCCGCGCCGCCTGCTTCACGTGCTCGGGTACATCGTTTTTTTCAGCGTCTGAAAGCTGAAATCAGTCAAAAGATAAAAAAAAAGATTTATCAAATATATATTAATTTATACAAAATGAGGGTAGAATCGTTACTACTGCCGTAGATAAATAATAGGGGGTTACTACTGCTTTAACTTTGAAATCGATATTTGATTTTTATTTGTATAAATATTCATATTTACACACATCCTGCCGGTACACTCGCCTGCGGCTCGGACTTCAATCCCTACTCGTCCGTCAATTGCTGGTTTTCCATGCCTCGACAACAATGTACTATTTCTGGGTCTGGGTGTTCTTTGTGGTTGTTTCTGTGTATTTCCATGGCACCCCGATACAGGGAATCCTAGTGGGGGCTATGAGTGTGATCGTGTTTGTTTGTTTGTTTGTTACCTGGTGCACGTCATGTCCCTTGTCGAGGCGGTAGGGCCCGCCCTTGCCGCCCAGGCCGGCGGTGTCCCGCCCCCCGGTGCCGCCCGCCCACGTGTTGCCGCCCACATGCGGCTCGTTTTTGGGGTCCTCCTTGCCGTGTTTCGGAGAGGACGTGTCTTTGCTGGAAAGAAATTATTATGATGTGAAAGAAGAAGACATTTTTTTAAATGTACTCTGTGCTTTGAAAGTGTACAGTCTACTTTCTTAAGTACTAATATACGAAATTAAACATGCATTACTAACTAATTGACTGTTTTAGTAAGTAGTTAGAGGCGTGACTGTATGTATGAATTTCTCTCTTACCCACTATGCCTATCGATGGTGAGTTGTATTTTCTTGAGCGCCTCTTTTGATCTTCCCTCTAGAACGCCCTCTGTCGGCAGCCCACTGGAATGTAGCACCTCTAGTAAAGTATCTGCCATGTCTTTGCTGTATCGGTCAAAGTCGAACACGTTGCCGATCGCTGTTGCCAAATCTTCTTCAGGATATTTCTGTAATTAAAGGAGTTTGGCTCACAAATTAATAAACGCATTTAAACTTTCACTGTATTTAAATTGTTGATTGTTTATCTCGTCTTGTGTAATACATTGATTCGGCTTTAATTAAATGTTGCGCTCGCTTCGCTCACACAGCGTATTCATTTAACATTTATAAAGATTCGCGCTAGCTTCTCTCGCGTATCGTATTGATTTAGCTTTCATTGTATGTCGCACTCGCTTCGCTCGCATAATGTATTGATCCGGCTTTATTACAATGACGCGGTCGCTTCGCTCGTGTATCGTATTAGTAAGCAGTCAAATTCGCTTGTATGTCCGGGAGTTGCAAGATTTTTATCTTGAACGTGAGGCAGCTCTTCTAACTCGGTTTTGAGCCTCATAATTATGATAGGCGCTTATAAGGTATAGTTATAGATATACCGCCTAAGTATAAGAACAACTATATGAGTTTTCACCTACAAATGTATGACGATGTTGACGAGTTCCCTAGTGGAGCGTGCAGTCACTTCACTGTCGATATCGATAGATAGAGCGTGCATCACTATCGATATCGATAGATATCTATCTTTACTCTTGATAGTTTCATACAGCTCACCTGCAGATGCTTCACAATATTAACCAGCTCCCTGGTGGAGTAAGGATAGGTGAGTTGCCCCTGATCAGCCATATCTCTTAACGTGGCGAAGGCGTGCACCAGCTTGCTCATGACATCGGAAGGCACGTCTGGCCCGTACGAGCGTAGCAGTTCCATTTCCGACTCGATCGACGGGTTGTCCACCGCGTGGCAGGAGAATAGGTCACCTGGGAATTATGATTATTGTAATATAATTCAAATTAGGTACCTAAAGTACGGGGCCGTTAATAGTGCTCATCGATCCACTTGCAGAGATAATGGCATTTGCCAATTATTGTATAAGTGCGAAAGGGATAACTCTCTACAAAGTCAAAGTTAGACATAAACCTTCACAAAACTGAACTTGTCATGGTAAGTCTATGTTCAACATTTATGGCCCTTTACTACTTAGAGAAATTGCTTTATTCCGTGCGTTTGAAAAAACTTACGGTTTTAGATGCGCGGACTTTTATGCAAATTAGAAAAATATTGGGTAGTTCGTTATTTTTTCTGACCCAATGAATACTTTCCAAAAACATCAAGACCATAACTTAATGAAGCAGACTGATATCACACTTTTGTCTGTTTAAAATTAAAATTCCGTAAATAAAAATTAATAAGTAATTCGAAAACAGTGTTTAATCGTACATACTAACATACATTTAACTGCCTCCGTGGTCTAGTGGTCTGAGCCATGGGCTTACGATCCGGAGGTCCTGGGTTCGATTCCCAGGGGGGGAACACAAAGTTGATATTTGTCAATTTATCACTTTGTGAGGTTTTTCCCAGTTTGGTTAGGACATTGCAGGCTGAATCACCTGATTGTCCGAAAAGAAAAAGGATTCCGTGCTTCGGAGGGCACGTTAAGCCGTCGGTCCCGGTCGCTGTCTTTGATAGTGGTCGTTACTGAAACCATGTCAGAGGCCTATAGCTGAGCTACTAGGCGGTTTGAAAACTCTGACACCAGGGTTTATCGGGTCGTTGTTCGACTCGAAAATCCACTCGCTAAGAAGAAGATCGTACATAGCCAATAAAGTTTTTATTAGTCAACTTACCCAATGAAGCGAAGAAATCATTGCCTAAGAACGGGAAGCCAGGTCTATTAGCCAGCACAATCATCCTAAAGTCATCATGAACAGGTATAAAACTCTCCACATCTCCTCCCGAACTCTCTATCATATCCTTCGGCACTATTCTCCTGCCGTCACTAAGAATCATCTCGCCATTTTCAACCAAAGTCTTCAATATACAAGTGACATGTGTTGGTGCTTTGTCGGCTTCATCGACAACTAAAACGTGTCCATTCTTCACGGCTTTTACTAAAGGAGAATCTTCATATATCACTATACCATCCCTCACTGTCGGTTGTATGGTCAAAGACTGAACCGTTGTATCTCTATGGAGCTGAATGTATTCTCTAGGTCGGTTCAAAAGCTGTAATAATCTATCCGCGATCTTATTTTTGCCTACTCCTTGGTTTCCGACTAGCAATAAATGGTTGCCGAGTAAGAAGTCTTGTAATAACCATTCTAGAAGTTTCACATGTTGCGGAACGTCATAGAACAAAATATCGGGAACTTTAGTCAAAGCGTCTGTTTTGAATACTTCTGTACTTGTATTGCCTATAGTAAGAACACCATTTTGTATAGAAAGCTTGATTTTTTCTTCGTTAGTTTCTGTGTTTCTGCCAAAAATGCCGACTCTATTCGGTGGATCGATTCCAATCTTTCGACTAGCGCCATCTAGCGCCCGTCTGGCTAAATTAGGTAGGAATTTAGCTAGAAAAGTTCGTTGTACAGTTTCGTAGGCGGAATCTGTAGGGTACTTTGACATTCTGTTAGCAATGCGCAAGAGTTGTCGGGTAGAAAGAGACGATGATAGGTTTTTCAGGGTGCTGTCTTCTGATTTTCGGAGCTCGTCTGCTAAGTTTATGATGGAGTGGAGAGGGTTCGATATGTCACCGTACTGTAATGGAAATAATAAAGGTGTTACATGGCACACTGCTCCGCTCTCCGCCGCATAAGGTTGATATTGTCTATGGTTTCGTTGTTCAACACAAGCATTAATTGATAAATCAATGACTAAGATTAGTTTCCTTACCAAAGAGTTGATGATAAATATCTCTTCGTTCTTGCTGAGATTCCTCATCTCGTGGAATATGAAGAGGCTGAGTATTTCCGGAGACAGCCATTGCTGCCCGCGGCTCGGCGTCGGAGGCTCCGACAGGGCCACGATTCTGACATCAAAACAGTAGAAAAATTACGAGTTTTCAAGTAGTTCGTCTAGTTGGAGTATTTCCTATGGAGCCTATAGCTAATCATACTGCCGTTTAGCAACACGGGACAGAAAAACATCAGGGGGTGATGGATCATATCACCAGGCTTTTTTTTTTCAGGAAATGAAAAAAAATTTTGCTTTTCCATACAAATTGTCTGATCGATGTGGTCATTTTGTATGAAAAAGTAATTTAATTTAGCAAAAAAAAACCTGGTGGTAGTTGTTCAGTTTCGTTGACTGAGCAACCCCTATAAGTTCGCGGGACGCTGTCCCTTACACCCCGTATTGTTACCTAAACGCGGGATGTATCCTCCTGACGCCGCTGTCCTCTAGTTGTTTGCTTGTTAGTCCGGAGGACACTAATGCGTCGTACCGGTCGTGCCGCAGCAGTCGCGTGCCGTCGTGCAGTTGCAGCTCGCGGTCGTGCACCAACCTTAAAAACATACAGGTGGTAAGTTAATACATACATACATAAAATCACGCCTTTATCCCTATTGCGGTAGGCAGAGCAAAAAAGACCTAAATAAAGGTAATTCCGCCACGTCTGACAAATTTTGAGGGTTATTATATAGGTGATTATGTATATTGCTATAGTGACAGGTTGTCAGCCCATCGCCTAAATTACAATTACAACCCTTTCCCTTAGCTGGTTTTTACAGCATGCCCGGGAGGAGATTCAGCTGGCACATTCTACGTTTTTCTATCGCTCCCAGTCCAGCATGGAAGTTAATAGGTGTTATTTTTATTTCAAATTCTTGATTATAAATAATATTTTTGGCCCGAGAGACGTACTTTAAATCCCTCGCTGCGTTAAGACGAAACGAGAAGATCACATTCATAGCTCTCACCAGGATTCCCTGTATCGGGGTGCCATGGGACATACACTGACACAGAAACAACCAGAAACAGACATTTGAATTCATCATTCAAATATCTGCCCGGCCGGGATACGAACCCAAAAAAACACACATATCCATCACACCTACGAAGAAATTCAATGGTTGTGTGTAACCTAATCTAGGATTGGGTCTGGTTTCCCTTCTGGGTTGCGGAGGTCAGATGGCAGTCGCTCTGTGTAAAAACCAGTGCCCTCGTTCAATCCCCTAGGTTAGGTAGCCGACCCCGTGAAATACGGGAAAAAGGCTAGGAAGAAGAAGACCCATTTGGACCCTAGTATATACCTATGCAAGACAGCTACAGTGCTAGGATGTACCCTGTGCAAGCCATCCAACACAGCCAGATGTCCTTTCAAAGCTGCGTCCACTAAGGCCGAGTTTCTCCAAACCGTGTCTCCGTTCTCCAAAGTCGTCCGTTGTTGTAACAGGTCCCTTGCCGTCATGTCCTGGTATAAGACTATTGGTTCTATCGTGTAGTGTAATAGGGAGGCCAGTTGGGATATGAGTAGGCTCTTGCCGCAGCCTTTTGGGCCTGGAATTGCAAAAAAGGGTAATGGAATACCGGGTGTAAGGGACAGCGTCCCGCAAACTGATAGGGGTTACTCAGTCAACGATACTGAACACATATCACCAGGATTTTTTTTTCAGGAAATGAAAAATAATTTTGCTTTTCCATACAAATTGTCTGATCGATGTGGTCATTTTGTATGAAAAAAGCAAATTTTTACTTTCATTTTCTGAAAAAAATTCTTGGTGGTAGTTGTTCCGTATCGTTGACTGAGCAACCCCTATAAGTTTGCGGGACGCTGTCCCTTACACCCCGTATAATGTACGACGAATAAATTTAAGTTTTAGAAGATAGTCTTAGAGATGAGCAAAGTATTATCATCCGTAAAATAATAATACGCCGCAGATAGGACTTGAACCTGCGACCTTCAGATTGAGTACGTGTAAATAAGACATTGTCAAAATTCGCCATGTCGAACACTTCTTCGGTAGCTCATTTGTTATCTAGAGCGACATACGCAGGTCGCAGGTTCAGGTCTTGTCCGCGGCGAATTTTATCAATCAAACAATAAAATATCAATGTACTTCATAAAAAAAAATGTACGAGCACTTACCAACAACACAAAAGTCCCCAACACTATGGCTCAACAGCAGCTCGTTCAGAATCTCACTCTGAAACGAAGTCTTCACCACCCCCCTCTCTTCCTTCCCCTTCAACCTCCCTCCACAAGGCACGCCAAACTGACTCTCCTGCCCGTTGATCTCCATACTCAATAAGGCCTGGTTTTCCTTGTACTGGATATCTTTTAGAGATATATTCCATTTGGGATCTGTGTTTATGTTTAAGTTGTGTAGAACTCCTTCAACATTTTTAATGTGTTCTTTTGATAGGAATGTATTGTATGGGTATAGGAGGTAGATTAGTTTGTGGACTGGTATGTTCGGGTTACGTTCCTGAAAAAAAACATGGTAGATTTAAGAAATTATAGGGTCAAAGGGCTCTTAACATAAACAAATCGCTAACTGAACAACAAGTGAACAATTTATCAAAAAAATATTCATCCATCAATAATTTTGATCACAAAAACACTATAAAACCTTGTTCATAGATAGGAAATCATTTTCGCCATACAAAATTAGTGTTATACTGTGACGAAAATTGATTCCTAAAGAAAAACGAATGGTCAGTTGTACGCATCTTTGAAAAATCATTGTTTCATTAAAATAAAAATAATGCGAAAACAAAATGAATACCATACCAAGTACCTAGACCTACTATAAATTCAATTCCACAAAGTTAGATTATTTTACGAACTTTAATTACGATCCTAAAAGTCGCGAAATAATTTACCTTTAATCGCCGCTAGCCACGCGAACCATTGCTTAGCTTATTTTTCAGTAGGTAATTAAGACTGCGACGGCATTTTAGGGATGTAACCTTGATATATTCAGTGTCGCCAATAAATAACTTTCCTTCTGTGGTTTTACATACATACATACTATCACGCCTGTATCCCTTAAGGGGTAGGCAGAGCGTCAACGACCCAAACTAAGGTCGTTCCGCCACGTCTGACAAGTTTTGAGGGTTGTTTAAGTAAGATAGATCTGTATATTGGTGTAGTGACAGGTTGTCAGCCCATCGCCTAAATTACAATATACTGAAACCCTCGAATCCCTTAGCTGGTTGCATGCCCGGGAGGAGATGCAGCTGGCACATTCTACATTTTCTATTGCTCCCAGTCCAGCATGGAAGATCTGTGATTTTACCCGCGCAATATTGTTATTGATCAGGAGCCGTATCTTTGAACCACTCGAATCGGAAATCGCATACGAAAGACTAACTCTTCTTATGCGCATTGGAGTTCGAGTGGATCAAAAATACGGCTCCAGTATGTTACGTGACTTTTTTTTTTTTCGCTGCCTCCATGTCACGTTATTTTGCATTATACCTAAAAAACCCTTCAGTAAAACATTAGTGTATACCTCAATGCAGTAAAATGTATGAAATTTCCACCAACATCAGATGTAGTTGTTCAATAAAGAATTATTGTATTGTATTGTATAATAGGTACAGAGAAGGAATCAATAAAATGCTATAGAGACACTTTCTATATTTAAGAATAATCTTCTTCCTTCTTCTTGTCGTGTGGGTATCGATTCGATACACCCGATCTTCTTCTTCAAGAAGAATAGTTTTCATTCCCCATATCAAAATGTACAGCAGACATACATATCTAAATCTTTATCATTATAGTAGTGAACCTTTTGAAAAGCTGCCTTGACCTCGGAAAGTTCACCTGACGAGAAGTTTGCGTGATCATAGATACAATAGCGGATCATCTATTGAAATATAAACGGTATTGACGCGACAAAATCCACAAAGTTAATACTGAAGGGGGTTCACACAAACTTTACACTGAACACTATAAGATTATTCCTAGTTTTGTTAGAACATTGCTCAACACTTGACTGTCGGGAAATAATCAAGTATTTGTTTTTTTTTTTCTGTATTCTCTAACTTATACGAAACTAAGGTCGCCAGCTGCATTAAGAGGGCTACGGGCGCGGTCCGGTGGTTACACTGGTCAAGGTTATACTGGTCATTCTACAAAAATGTATACGGTGACCAGCTACCTTGACCCACCCGCGCGTCCGACGCGGATAACGAAACTCGATCACGCCCTAACGACACTGTCCAGGCGCAAAAATCCATCAAGTCAATTTACGTACACATCCGGACAAATCCGTAGACAGCTCTGTGAAACTTCAACCCACGTGCACTTACCAATATCAAAGCAGCCGCTTGCAGGTTGTCTATGGGGAAGTCAGGCAGACTGACTTGCTGCAGCTCGGGGCTGACCAGCGCGTAAGCAGCCGACAACACTTGCTCCAGTTTTGTGCTGTCCACTTGAGGGGCTTCGTCTTTTAGTGCGGTTAGGTGCTCCTGAGAACAACAACAGATTTACAATTAGATTGTTATTTTGACCGGGATTATATTTATTATAGTTACCTCGATATTTCAAAACAGTTACATTCTTCATGGTCGCCAGCCACGCGAAAATCGCAAAAGTATAGATTTTCTTTTGTGGCCTTTCAAACAAGATTACTAGGCGTAATTATTTTTATTTATTGGTAAAAATATTTTTGCAACAGCGTATAGAGGCCAAGATCCACTTCGGGTCGCTGAGCAAAGCCAGCGAAGTAAGAACAAATACAATACAATTCAAATATCCTTTATTGCACATAAATAAGACATTACACAGGAACAAACATTAAAGAACAAGTACAATTAGGCGGCCTTATTGCTATGTAGCAATTTCGGCCAGGCAACCTTTGGGTAAAGGAGTAGTTTATTAAATTGACAGCGGGATAGTGCAGTGCTGTTACTATTCTATAAGTACGAGCAAGTACAGCGAAACATTTGCTAAGACGTAGCATTTACGTAGCATATGCCTACGACAGCTCTACGGCCGTTGTTTATCAAACAACCTGACTACATCTAACTTAGAGAAATACAGTGTAGTTCCCAAAGAAAATATATCTTACAGAATAAAATAGTCAAAACCTTTACCTACGAGTCAGAAAACCCAATTCTTGCGTACCTATTAAAGTTCTGAAAACAAATTAACATTTCAGAACGCCGCACGAAATATCCGCGGAATTAGACTGCTCCTGTCAAGAAACCGACTATAAAATTTAATCGTGCGTGAGTGGGATCCTTTAAATTCACTATTTGGTTAACTAAGTTCAAAGTTAGTTCAAACATTTGGACTGCCATAATCCCGCTTTATAGGAGCAACCTTGAGGAGGTTTATTAAATAAACAAATGCGTATCAATTTGGGCAAAAAAGCAAGCCAAGGGTTTAGGGGCGCTGACACCCTGGCACTAAAGCGATACAATGTTTTTTCCTGATTTTGTCAGATGTGACGAAAATAGCTGATCATATAGGCTGTTAACGCTTTACCTACCTTGTAAGGGATGAAGGCGTGACTAGTTAAAACGGGTTGCCTTTGGACTAGGAATATTTCACTTCGCACTTACTCCGTACAATCCATTGGCTTGGCACGATTTCCATCGAAATCGCTCAAACTGTCGGGAGTTACCGAAAAGTGAAGATTTAATTTCTGGCGAGCACGCGACAAGGGGCGCGTTTCATAAAAATACAATAATATAAGAATCGCAAGCACAATTTAATATACATTCACTAGTGACTCAACCGGTCTTATTATATGTTGTAGAGTAGAGTACTATTGATATCAAATGAAACAAAATGAGCCGTTGCAAATCGTTTCGTGCATAAGGGTGAGATTATATTTTTTGGTGAAATGGCGCACGAGAAATAAACGCGCTCTCCCTAGTATCATAGAGGCTAAATGGCTGCGCAATGTACAGTAAACTGTATGTATAATCTGTAAATCGTAGTTTTGTGAACATAGCGCAAGCCCGCGCCCTCAAGCCTTAAAGAAATTGCCGCAGAAGTGACTTAGACCATGATAAATTACTCCAGCTTTCTGGTGGATATACCGGGTGTAAGGAACAGCGTCCCGCAAACTTATAGGGGTTGCTCAGTCATCGAAACTGAACAACTACCACCAGGAATTTTTTTCAGGAAATGAAAAAAAAAATTGCTTTTTCATACAAAATGACCACATCGATCAAACAATTTGTATGGAAAAGCAAATTTTTTTTTTTCATTTCCTGAAAAAAATTCCTGGTGATATGTGTTTAGTATCGTTGACTGAGCAACCCCTATCAGTTTGCGGGACGCTGTCCCTTACACCCGGTATTTATTGTAACTTTTTACGTTTCCATTAAAATCGTAGGATTGAGAGTTGTGGGAAAGGATTTACATCAGTCACAAAAGTCAAAACACCACCACCTCATTTTTATATCACAGAATAGTAGCGGAGAAAAATAGTGACGAATTTTTAATAGTCATTTCATTAGAAAGCTCGTAAAACACAATAGAAATAAGAACATTTTTATTCAAGACCCATTAACATTTAATTTCTCTACCCAATATGCTACATTTAGCGGATCAGTGGGCGTTTAGCATGCCCACTCGGGCACCGCGGGGGTAACAAATAACATGGCATGCCAGCGCCCCATTTCCCCGCCGCAACACGGAAACAATTCACCCGCAATTAATCCCACAAAGGCAACTTATTAGCGGCAAGAAGAACTTCCATGTTGGACTGGGAGCAATAAAAAACATACAGTTAACATGTAGAAATCAGAAGAGTGAGCCGAAACTCGAAACACATTTCTATCCAAAATTGTCCTCAATATTTGTCAGACGTGACGAAAACTCCTTTACGAAGCTCTTACGCTCTGCCTACCCCGTCAAGGATAAAGGCGTGACTATATGTTTGTATACATCATGGCATGCCAGCGTCCTATTTCCCCGCCGCAATACGGAAACAATTCTCCCGCAATTAATCCCACACCGGCATTGCTTCTGACAACTTGTTAGCGGAACGAGCTATGAACAAGTGAGAGACTTTACATCTCGTGATAAAGACTTGTATGATGGACAAGCAGAGTTTTTTTTTTTTTTTTTTCTTGAGAGAATTACCTGGTGATAGTTGTTCAGTTTCGTTGACTGAGCGACCCTTGTCAGTTTGCGGGAAGCTGTCCCTTACACCCGGTATTATATTATATCGTTTAATGCCCTAGTTTAGGTAGCCGACCCCATGAAATATGGAAAAAGGGCTAGGAGATGATGATAACTTTATTTAATGTTAATGCAAAATTTTGAGATTTCTATCTGAATTACCTACCTCCTTGAACCAAGGTGGTATCACCCTACCTAACATACATTTCTGTTACCTGCACAGGAGTTCTATACCGTCTGAGTAATATGGTTCAGCGTATCAACTGGCACGATCTTAGAGAACTATTTCTGAGCGTCGTAACCAACTATGCTGTTGACTGTTGAAACTTTGAATCGGGGTACTATTATATAACCTGTGGTACTGTACTGGCACAGTATTTTATGGCGACACGGACTTGTAGGTTTAACTATTTATAACCTTTAGGAACAAATATAAAGCGTTGCGAGTCGTTCGATCAAACTTCATAGAGGGTTTTCCTGTTATAACAAATTTAAAACGAAACACAGTTTTAAATACACAGTTTGTTCCTTTTAAAAGGACCCTCAAAACTTGTCAGACATTTTTGGGCCTGTATAAAGGCCTTTGCCCAGCAGTGGGACAGTTTAGGCTGATATAATAATAGTAATAAAAAAAATAAAGTCGTAGAAGGTCTGCCTAAGAAATTTTTAGTAATTGCAATCTAACATGGATCTTTTTTATATTTAACCAAATCATTCTGAGAAAAGTTGTTCAGTTTCATGAGTATAAGAACGAACATAACATCCACTTTGAAACGTTGCTGTAAAGCAAAGCGGTTTAATGCTACTGCCCTTTAGGGAAACACCCTATTTCCATTATAACCTCAAACCCTAGCTTCCACCGAAAGATGGTATCACTTAAAGCCATTATCTGAACAAACTTGAAGCCGAACTACTTATTTGCGATCGTAAAAGATAATGTTCCGTGTGAACCCGCAGTTCCGGCTTGAGACCAAGCGTTTTAGTCCCCGAAAATGAATGCACTCGATACATAAAGTGGTGTAAGTTTGAAATAAGCCTTAAATTGTTGCACACTTTAGTCGGTATTGCGAATTTATTTGATTAGCCTTCTTTCGCGTTTTCCCTTTTTTATTTCAACTTTTTAGGGAGGCAAATGCTCAGTGGACTAGTCTAGCTAGTACTTATTTGATTCGAAATTTACCTTTTCAGGTGCCATTAAAATATTACAAGTCTTAAGCCGTTATATGTCCCACTGCTGGGAATACAAGTCAATACTTAAAAAACAAGCTTAGATATAAACCAAAATATTTTACATCATATCATAGCCACGGGTTTTAACAGACGAAGTGACAAAGAATTAATTGTTGGAACACTTCTAAAACGGCACTGCACACTCTTAGGAAATATGTGCTCTCTCTCTCATCCATATTAGATCCGATTCGGCCTCCCATCAATATATGTTTCATTATGTTTCTTTTTTATACGAACTGAAGACGAATGTTATATGTATGAGTGCACTTAAACGCACTCACACGTCTAAAAAAACTAAAAATCTTATCAAAAATGTCTTGATCCTGAGTTACGATTGAAATTGGGTTATCTCACTTTCCACGCAGTCACAGAATTATGCAAAGAACATTACAAAATAACCGTACAACGTAAATTTCAGGCTCCTAGAAAGCCATGTTAGTTTGCATGCAAATTTCAGCACAAATGTTAGAATTTAAACGCAAATTCAAATTGTATTGGCGTTTACGGTAAATTTACAAGGAAAGGATTTAGCATAATGTAAAATGGTAATGGTACAGCAAACGTCAGTGAGGATTTTAGATTTATGGTAGGTAGATTTATAAGTAGTTGGTAGATTTGCCAAAATGGAATGATAATTCCTTTTCAGTCAGATTATATCGATTTAAAAAGTCTGTTAGTCTTCACGGAAGTAAATTAGTATAAAGGGGCTTCCACATTTTTGTATGATGCCTGGCCTTAAATTTAACTAAATTAAATTGTATTTAAAGGACAGACTCACAGTGGTTCACTGAGTACTACTTCCAACGGGTTCCTGGCATTACTGTGCATCATAGAAAAGGAAAGATCAAAATCGATCCCTGAGTTTTCTTTTTATTATTTCGATTTGTAGTTTTTGGGACAAAAACCCTGGAAGGGCTTACCAGTCTCGTACCTGCCGTATAGGAATACAAATTTTGCCATATTTTTAGTTATATTAGCTATGTAGATATATTTGAAAGAGAAAATCAAACAACTTAGATAAAACTTCGGCATCAATCGAAAAAAACACAATCTGCTATCTAAATGTCTGATCTAACACCCCGTTGTAAATTGGGGCTGGAACGCACTGGGGTTATTAAATTCAAATGCAATTTGTTATCGGAAGTCCTAGTAAGACTTCGATCGCGTGTGTAACCCGCCCTAGATTATAAAAAAAGTATAGATGCAGTATGTATTTTGGACAAACAGAAAGCGTACAAAAGGAATAAATATTCCCATTCTTCAACATTTAGGACATTCGATTATTAAATACCTTTTCGGGCTATATTATTGTGCACTAGCATTCTACCCGCGATTTCATCCACGGTTAGATGAGTTTAAAGTAAAAGTATAGGTAAGTATGTCATATTCCAGGAAGCGGAAAATCTTTTATTTTTGTATGTTTGTAACGAATAAATTATAAAACCATCGGGTCTATTTTAGAACTCCCTTCATTATTAGGAAGCTACATTATTCAGAACCAAGAAATACTACATTTTACCACAGAAAAATATCTTATTTCTGCGGTACAACTTATTAAGCCGCGTGTAACAGCAGAACGAAAAGTAAGTCATAGATTTAAAAAACTGTCATGAAATTGTTTTCTATTCCATCGCTTACCTACGATGCGTGTAAGTAAACGCAATTTATTGACGTTTTTTTTGTGGCTTCACTTTCCTACCACGCGTCGTCTATACATTTCTCGTAATCTAAGGTCCTTCGTAGCCGACGACAAAACCGCTTGCGACCGAGGGGCGACTGCCAGTCACAAACAGAACCAAACGCGGCGGGTCGTCGGGTCGGAAAACTTCCAAAATCGAACAGATTAAAAATAATAAAAGAAAAACAATACGAGCATTCGATACTGGCCGGAAAAAAATATCAAAACAATCCAAGAAAATACGTGTATTCGTGATTTAAAAATAAAGTCAATGAAAAGACGTAGTATTGGTTTGTAATTTTATTGAAATGCGTTCTTCTCGTTTTGCTATGATCAACACCAGTTTCTAGTTTCTGTAGCACTTCGTAGAACATGTCTACGAAACTGCTACGACTAAGTGATTAACTGTTAATTCTGATACGTAAGTAAACTTTATAGGTACCTAGTATTGAAAAGGATTATAAATAAATATGGGGTGTAAGGGACAGCTTCCCGAAAACTGAAAGAAGACAACTTTCACGAAGAAATTATTTCAGGAATTGAAAAACAAAATTGGCTCCCCTCACACAAATTTATTGATCGAGGTGGTCACTTTGTATGGGGAAATCAAAATTATGTTTCATTTCCTGAAAGAATTTCCTGGTGAAAGTTGTTCAGTTTCGCTGACTGAAAAATAATTAACCCCGTCTGGAGACTAAGTAAGACATTAATCAATAAACTCCTTTTTAGATTTCCATTGATTTCGGTAAAACGTAACAAATGGATTGTCTAATCGTAACGGCCCTATTCAATGAACGGACGCAACAGTGCCAAGTCATTACCAACCAATCCATCAACCCCGACGAGGTGTTGACGGCAGCTAATAGTCAGCAACAGGCTTTTAGCCTGTAGCGTGACACAGAAATCATAATTACTCGTAAAAGAAGAAAAAAGTATGTTTATTTCCATCATGGATGGATCGGGACGAAAAATAAAGGCTTTTCCATACAAAAAGATTGGAGCCACTGACACCATTTGTAATTCAATTCTTAATTAATGGCTTTTCTGTAGTCACAATTCGCACGTCACGAGACGCACCTTGACCGCGAACCCGCAAACTAATCATAAACAATATTCCTACGTCCAAACCACAATGAACTTCTGTTTGTTTCAGCTGCGGCGTCACCACCCGAAAATGAATGCACTCGATACATAAAGTGGTGTAAGTTTGAAATAAGCCTTAAATTGTTGCACACTTTAGTCGGTATTGCGAATTTATTTGATTAGCCTTCTTTCGCGTTTTCCCTTTTTTATTTCAACTTTTTAGGGAGGCAAATGCTCAGTGGACTAGTCTAGCTAGTACTTATTTGATTCGAAATTTACCTTTTCAGGTGCCATTAAAATATTACAAGTCTTAAGCCGTTATATGTCCCACTGCTGGGAATACAAGTCAATACTTAAAAAACAAGCTTAGATATAAACCAAAATATTTTACATCATATCATAGCCACGGGTTTTAACAGACGAAGTGACAAAGAATTAATTGTTGGAACACTTCTAAAACGGCACTGCACACTCTTAGGAAATATGTGCTCTCTCTCTCATCCATATTAGATCCGATTCGGCCTCCCATCAATATATGTTTCATTATGTTTCTTTTTTATACGAACTGAAGACGAATGTTATATGTATGAGTGCACTTAAACGCACTCACACGTCTAAAAAAACTAAAAATCTTATCAAAAATGTCTTGATCCTGAGTTACGATTGAAATTGGGTTATCTCACTTTCCACGCAGTCACAGAATTATGCAAAGAACATTACAAAATAACCGTACAACGTAAATTTCAGGCTCCTAGAAAGCCATGTTAGTTTGCATGCAAATTTCAGCACAAATGTTAGAATTTAAACGCAAATTCAAATTGTATTGGCGTTTACGGTAAATTTACAAGGAAAGGATTTAGCATAATGTAAAATGGTAATGGTACAGCAAACGTCAGTGAGGATTTTAGATTTATGGTAGGTAGATTTATAAGTAGTTGGTAGATTTGCCAAAATGGAATGATAATTCCTTTTCAGTCAGATTATATCGATTTAAAAAGTCTGTTAGTCTTCACGGAAGTAAATTAGTATAAAGGGGCTTCCACATTTTTGTATGATGCCTGGCCTTAAATTTAACTAAATTAAATTGTATTTAAAGGACAGACTCACAGTGGTTCACTGAGTACTACTTCCAACGGGTTCCTGGCATTACTGTGCATCATAGAAAAGGAAAGATCAAAATCGATCCCTGAGTTTTCTTTTTATTATTTCGATTTGTAGTTTTTGGGACAAAAACCCTGGAAGGGCTTACCAGTCTCGTACCTGCCGTATAGGAATACAAATTTTGCCATATTTTTAGTTATATTAGCTATGTAGATATATTTGAAAGAGAAAATCAAACAACTTAGATAAAACTTCGGCATCAATCGAAAAAAACACAATCTGCTATCTAAATGTCTGATCTAACACCCCGTTGTAAATTGGGGCTGGAACGCACTGGGGTTATTAAATTCAAATGCAATTTGTTATCGGAAGTCCTAGTAAGACTTCGATCGCGTGTGTAACCCGCCCTAGATTATAAAAAAAGTATAGATGCAGTATGTATTTTGGACAAACAGAAAGCGTACAAAAGGAATAAATATTCCCATTCTTCAACATTTAGGACATTCGATTATTAAATACCTTTTCGGGCTATATTATTGTGCACTAGCATTCTACCCGCGATTTCATCCACGGTTAGATGAGTTTAAAGTAAAAGTATAGGTAAGTATGTCATATTCCAGGAAGCGGAAAATCTTTTATTTTTGTATGTTTGTAACGAATAAATTATAAAACCATCGGGTCTATTTTAGAACTCCCTTCATTATTAGGAAGCTACATTATTCAGAACCAAGAAATACTACATTTTACCACAGAAAAATATCTTATTTCTGCGGTACAACTTATTAAGCCGCGTGTAACAGCAGAACGAAAAGCAAGTCATAGATTTAAAAAACTGTCATGAAATTGTTTTCTATTCCATCGCTTACCTACGATGCGTGTAAGTAAACGCAATTTATTGACGTTTTTTTTGTGGCTTCACTTTCCTACCACGCGTCGTCTATACATTTCTCGTAATCTAAGGTCCTTCGTAGCCGACGACAAAACCGCTTGCGACCGAGGGGCGACTGCCAGTCACAAACAGAACCAAACGCGGCGGGTCGTCGGGTCGGAAAACTTCCAAAATCGAACAGATTAAAAATAATAAAAGAAAAACAATACGAGCATTCGATACTGGCCGGAAAAAAATATCAAAACAATCCAAGAAAATACGTGTATTCGTGATTTAAAAATAAAGTCAATGAAAAGACGTAGTATTGGTTTGTAATTTTATTGAAATGCGTTCTTCTCGTTTTGCTATGATCAACACCAGTTTCTAGTTTCTGTAGCACTTCGTAGAACATGTCTACGAAACTGCTACGACTAAGTGATTAACTGTTAATTCTGATACGTAAGTAAACTTTATAGGTACCTAGTATTGAAAAGGATTATAAATAAATATGGGGTGTAAGGGACAGCTTCCCGAAAACTGAAAGAAGACAACTTTCACGAAGAAATTATTTCAGGAATTGAAAAACAAAATTGGCTCCCCTCACACAAATTTATTGATCGAGGTGGTCACTTTGTATGGGGAAATCAAAATTATGTTTCATTTCCTGAAAGAATTTCCTGGTGAAAGTTGTTCAGTTTCGCTGACTGAAAAATAATTAACCCCGTCTGGAGACTAAGTAAGACATTAATCAATAAACTCCTTTTTAGATTTCCATTGATTTCGGTAAAACGTAACAAATGGATTGTCTAATCGTAACGGCCCTATTCAATGAACGGACGCAACAGTGCCAAGTCATTACCAACCAATCCATCAACCCCGACGAGGTGTTGACGGCAGCTAATAGTCAGCAACAGGCTTTTAGCCTGTAGCGTGACACAGAAATCATAATTACTCGTAAAAGAAGAAAAAAGTATGTTTATTTCCATCATGGATGGATCGGGACGAAAAATAAAGGCTTTTCCATACAAAAAGATTGGAGCCACTGACACCATTTGTAATTCAATTCTTAATTAATGGCTTTTCTGTAGTCACAATTCGCACGTCACGAGACGCACCTTGACCGCGAACCCGCAAACTAATCATAAACAATATTCCTACGTCCAAACCACAATGAACTTCTGTTTGTTTCAGCTGCGGCGTCACGAAATGGTATTCAATTACAAACACAGCACAGGCTCGAACACACATTGATGGAAGATCGCGTGACAGCGCGTGAATATGCCAGCTCTCTGGCAATCGTCACAGCGCCCTATGTATGTGCGTTCCGTCTGGGTGGGAGGATTCAGGCACGCCATCTTGACTAACGACGACCCCTACTTCATAAAGAACTATAAGAACCGTCGACCACACTCATCGGCCACTTGCACGTCCAAAACGCGCAAACGAAACCCGCGACGGGACTCCGACGATCTGGAAGACTGCTTGAGGAAATTCAACTTTGTCGTCAAGAGTGAAGGTGTAGTTCGCCAACGCCCGAAGAGCTCTCGCTCGGACGTAGAAAGCCTGGATTTGACTGATGTTGACCAATCCGAAGACAGCTTTCTGATCAAAGCCAGTCAACAAACGATTTATGAACTTGAATCTAGCCGCTCTAGATTCGACAGCGTATATCTAAGCATGAGGACTTTAAAGAGTAACAGGACAGCCAGGACGGACGTGAAAGAGAATACTGAGTTGTCAGAAAGAGTATTGCAATGGCTGGATTTGGCTGGAAAAGTCGACTTGTTAGCTCCTGATAATGTCGAAAGGATGTCGCAGCCTAGGCACAGCTGGCCGGGCTTCCAGAGAAGGAATCAGCTGGCCAAATCGAAAACTGCAATCGACGTGAGGAAGGAGACAAGAATAACTCCAAAAATGGACAGTGCGAAAAGCCAGATTCGGAATGAACCGATCGATAGGCAGGATTTTTATGAGCCGGTGTCTGCCAACACGATCGAAAACTACGCGAGACAGTCACGGCATCAGAGCACGCCACGACAAGAAACCAACATGAAACCAAAAGAAAACAAAACAAAGGCCAAGGATTTACGA
The DNA here is from genome assembly GCA_029255725.1 of Scrobipalpa atriplicella. NCBI lineage: Eukaryota > Metazoa > Arthropoda > Insecta > Lepidoptera > Gelechiidae > Scrobipalpa > Scrobipalpa atriplicella. The sequence continues at coordinate 6,412 of JARACY010002296.1, read as the reverse complement.
ACTAACATTATGGAGGCGAGACAAAAAATCGCATCGGAACGGACGGAAATGGAAAAAAAATACGCCGAACTTGTTAGTAAGAAATTGATGCCAGATCTAAAAGGTAATAAGAAGCAAGTGCACATTTTCATGCCCGAATTGCCGAAGAATACATCCATACCTAACAGCAGAGCTGAAAGTCTGCTTTCACAACTCTCTCAACTTTCTCAAATGTCTAAGAAATAAAGCTTCATTTTTAAAATTACTTGGAATTTTTAATAAATAAAATTGACCGTTTTAGGAAAATATCAACGGCGACTACCTATACTGATAAGGACAACCCAGTCGTTATGAAATGCTGAAGATTATGCTATATTAGAAAATGTTATATTTAAATTACTTAATCATTGAATAATTTATAAAATTTTGGAGCCCTCTGAATTTGGGAGCCTGACGGCGCACTCTGAATTTGGGCGCTTGACAGTGCGCCCTGAATTTGGATGCCTAAAGGCGCACTCTGAATTCGGGCGCCAGTCGGCGCGCCCTGAATTTTGGCACCTAACGGCGCGCACTTAAATTTTAGCGCCTGGCTACGCCCTTGCCACTCACCCCGTAGCCGACACTGGCGACATCTCTGGCCTGGAACCGGGACAGCAGCGGCGGGTCCAGTGGCTGACCGCTATACCGCGGGACGGGCAGCCCTAGAGCTATCACTCGAAAGTTCTCGTCTACCCGCACTAGCCGCCATTTTGAAACCTCTTCCGGGCCGTGCTCCTGAAAATATAGTCTTTTTTAGAGTTGAAATGCAAGGAGAAAATCAAGTATTTGTTTTTAATAAACCAATCCACTATGTCTTTAATTTTGTTATGCTAAAAATACACAAACAGTTCTTCTGGTAATTTGTTCCATCCTTTCATACTCATACTCATACTCTTTATTTCATAATATTAAATATTACATGTCAATAGGAATGATATTAATTTTACATTACATGTCATTTAAAAGTTCAAAGTTAAAAATATATTGTAATTCCATTATCACTTATTTAAAAATTCATCAACACTATAAAAAGCATTTTCAATAAGCCATTTCTTAAAAATTAATTTTGGAACTGTTCTGAATTCCTTATGTCATCTGGAATTTTGTTAAAAATTTTAGGACCCATCGCGTGCGTGGATTTAGTCGCCTTGGCAAGTCTACATTGCACATTGACTAGATCATCTTTACGCCTTAGATTATAGTCGTGGATTTGGGATTTTTGTTGGTAATCTGTCCGGTTTTTATACACGTATTTTGAAATTTCGAAGATGTATTGCGAAGGAAGGGTTAATATTTTAAGATTTTGAAAAAGTGTTTTAGCAGGGGTGCCCGGTTTGACGTGAGAAATTATTCTGACAGCACGTTTCTGTAACACGAACACGCGTTGCCGGTCAGCGGCTGTACCCCAAAACTCTAACCCATAGCACATTTGTGAGTGAAAGAGTGAGAAGTAGCACGTACGTAGTTCTTGCGACGGAAGGACATGTGCCAGTCTACTAAGAGCAAAACATGAGCCTGATAACTTGCCGCACAGAACATCTATGTGTACATCCCATGTTAATGCTTTGTCTAAGGTGACTCCTAAAAATTTTGATGCTGCTATCTGACCCAGCGATTGATTGCCCACCATTATTGATAGCGGTCTGGGTGGCTTACCACCGAGAGAGAAGTGAAGCACGTTAGTTTTGGAAACATTCAGAACTAATCCGTTAGCATTAAACCACTTTTGCATCTTTGTAATGTCACACTTGATTTGGGACTCCAACTCGTTAATCGACTTAGCAACTATTATGTCACACGCATCATCCGCGAACAAATACATGTCACCGTCTACTGCCTCAGGCAGATCGTTTACCTGGATTAGAAAACACAAATTTGCCAAAGAGGAGCCCTGTGGGACACCAATGTCTACTAAACCAGTCTCCGACCTTACCAATCCGTTATTAATAGGCAACCACTTGCTTCCTGTTCTTTAGAAAGTCTGTTAATATCTTTAGTGTGGGGCCACGTAGACCGATATGTTGGAATTTAACTGCCAATATTGAATGGTCACATCAGATCAAAAGCGCGAGTCATATCACACAAGAGGATCGCAACATGGTTTTCCACTATCCTTCGCATTTAATATACGTTCTAAGAAACGTTTCGAATAATATCTGTGCAAGATCTATTTTTTCTGTATGCATATTGTTTGATTATTTAGCAATGAGTTGTTTTCTAGAAACGAGTAGATTCGAGAAGTTAGACCGCATTCAAAAAGTTTTCGCTATGGCTGGTATTATACTTATCGGTCTATAGCTTGATAAGTCATCCTTTTGACCTTTTTCCTTTGTAGATAGGGACAAACTTTAATATTTTTAAAGACTTCCGGATATAGGTAATTTTTTATCAAATAGTTAAAGATGCTAACTAGATCGTACAGGAGTATCGGCAAAGCTATTCTCAATAGTTTGGTTGAGATTTCGTAAATATCGCAAAGTGTTTTTACATACGACGCGTTGCATAACAATCTGATGCAGTTCCTTATCAGTGAACGGAACGAGCCTGATCGATACCTGGCTCGGTGCGCTTGCACTTAATAGCAGTTCCTTGGCGCCTTCCGGGACACGCCGACCGGCGCATTCACGGTCTTCGGCGCGGATAGGAAAAAGGAATTAATTTTTGACGCTAATTGAGTTTTTGACTTATAAAATTGACCTTGGTCATCTTTTATACAATCTAAGAAGTTTTGTTGTTTTGAAGTATTTCTGCCTGTGTATTCATTTACGATATTCCACATTGTTTTGTGTTGATTCGTGGTGTTATGTAATTTGTTTGTGTAATACGACCGCTGAGCGTGGTTGTATGATGACTCGAGTTTGAGGCTGAGCTGCAATACCAAATCAAGAATATGACGTGTATTTTGCTGATTATTTAATGGATTTATTTCAAGTAAGTCATTTAGAAGTTGTTTTTGCATTATCATTTCTTCTGTTAGCCATGGACAGACATTTTTACTACTAACGGTTTTGTTTTGATGTGTAAAACATATAGTAGATGCATTATTTACAATGTTTGTGATTTTTATTAAGAGGTCAGTTGGGTTATTACATTTATTTCTTAGGCTTGGCCAGTCAATGGATTGGAGGTTATTAAAAAACATAGTTAATTTTGTGTTAGTGAAGAGGCGAGATACATGATGATTTTGTTTGTGCGTTTTCTTTCTGAATTGATAGGATTTGTGCATCATGGTCAGAAAAAAGTAGAATCAGTCTTTACGCAAGTGACTATCGGATTAAATTCTTGTATAAGATTGTTTACGTAAACTGTGATCTATGCAAGTACTAGATGTTTTTTTTGATTCTTTGTAGGAAAAGTTACAATTTGTTTTGAAATCAAATGAATTAAGCAAGTCGAGTAAATCACGCTTTTCCGATGGGTTTGATAAAAAATCTATATTGTAGTCGCCCATGAGAATTGGAACTTTCGAGTTAAAATCAGTTAATATTGTGCAGCAATTTTTCAAACCTATCTGCAAACAATGTATAATTTCCTCTCGGGATCTGGATTATAAATACAGATTATGATAATATTATTCTTTGGTAGTTCTATTGCGGATATTTCTATTACGTGTTCTTCTGACAACATGCAAAGGTCTTGACGTTCCTTAAATATTATGTTGTTCCTCACATAAATAGCTGAACCTCCACGTATCATTTGTTTGCGGCAGTAGGTGGAAGCTAGGTGAAAGGACGGTATAGATATGTGTTTTATTTCTTTCATCACGTAGCCAGTGCTCAGTAATGCACAGAATATCACAGTGGAGATCGTCACACAGAAGTACTTCTAGTGTTTTGGTTTTACCGTTTAGGCCGGCTATGTTTTGGTGGCAGAATCTTAATATTTCGTTGTTACTTTCTTGCGTTTTTGTGTGATTTTTGAGACATGTTGTCGTACTGCTACTGTGTGCGCCGAGCCCAGTATTGACTGTGTTTGTTGAGTCGTCTGCTTGTTTTTTGTGTCCACGATTGGCAAGAAAGGGGCTGCCAGTTGTTGAGGGCGATGTTCATTGGCCAGCAGTCAGGGTTCATTATTTTTATCATAGATAGATCCAGGGATTCCGATCTTGTATAGATTTGACTATGTTTCGTGTTTGGAGTTTATCTGTTCAACTGTGTACTTAGCGCTTTCTATTGAGCGTTGAGAGATGATTCTGATATTCTCAGGGGTAGAGTCCACACTAAAGTAGCAACCGTGAACAAATTTGGGAAGGTCAACTCCACGAAATAGCTTTGTTGTTAGTGGCAGTACCTTTTGATGATAGTGCGTTTAAAGTGGCTTCGACGAGGGAGTACCTTAGTCCATTCCTCATTATCGCATTCGGTATCTTTATCATCGTTCGAATTTGATTTTGAATTTTCTTTTGTCTGGAGTGGCAATGCTGTCATTTTTAGGAGTCTTGGGTGTGGATGATGTAGAAGTAGAAGTATTATCATTGTGACGTAAAGCCAGATCTTGATTCTTATTGGTCAGTACCTTTGCGCAGAATCTTCCGTCCTTGCTTGAGATTGGTCGCAGCGATGACAGCGGCTTGACGTTGTCCGCTTTGCGATTGGAGGTGCCGGTAGACGTTCGCCACGTTTTGGAGCTTCGAGCTTTTCTATTTTGTCGGTTAACAGCTGGATTACCTTTTGTTGTTCACTGATTTTACTTGTTAATTTTTGTAGCAATTGCAAAGATAACACATTAATCTTGTTTTATTGACGTCAGAGTAGCTTTTACACTGTTTAAGTAATATCTCGGATTCAGTTTGATCATTTTTAAATGAAAATATTCGATAGAGTACAATTAGCCGCAACAGCTGTCAAGCTGTCAACTTTCACAACTCTAATTGGAGAAGAAGTGTCAGTGAGTATTGATATATAATAAAATAAATAAGTAACATCTATTTTTTTTTGCAGACGAAAGGGTCGCATTGCAGTACCTGGAACTAACTCAGAGAGAGTTGGAATATGTCGCCCTGTCGAGGGGACAACGACGGAGGCTGATCTCAAACAGCGAAGAGAAAATACAAAGTTCTACAGCCAAGTATTTAGACCAAGTAAGTTTTAAAAAGAAATTTGGCTTTTGATAGATAGAGGCTAACTAACTCACAGAGAGTTGGAATATGTCGCCCTGTCGAGGGACACAACACCACGGAAGCGAATCCCTCAAACAGCGAAGAGAAATGAAAATACATAGATCTATCGGCCAAATATTTTGATCAAGTAAGTTTTTTTAAAAGAAAGTAAGTTTTTTAATATAATTTAATTTTTTAAAAGAGTTTTTGTTAAGTAATATAGGGGGCTTTTGATAGATAGAGGCGTGATTTTATTTTATTAGCATGGGCTTTTTAAATGAATGTGGCGAAAAAAGGTACTAACGCCGGACGCCATAACGCCCCACGTTCATTTAAAGGCCGTATTACACTTCCCTGCCGATCGGGCCCGATTTGATATACATTGCTGGTGTACATGTTTTATTTGAAATAAACTTTTTAAATTAAGCAGCATTGTATATTAAATCGGGACCGATCGGCAGGGACGTGTAATACTTGAATGTAATACATTAATTAAAAGCATTGTCGTACTGTTATTTAGTTTCTTCTTTCTCCCACAGAGTGCAGTGCGAGCGGCCGTCGAAGGAAGAGTCCTCGTTCTAGAAGGCATAGAGAAGGCTGAGAGGAATGTGTTGCCAGTACTAAATAATCTGCTTGAAAATAGAGAAATGCACCTTGAGGATGGCCGCTTTCTTATAACCGGCTTCTAGATTATGATAAATTGTTGCAGGTGAGGAAGTGATAGTTTTACATAAGAACTGTTTGTGTATTTTTAGCATAACAAAATTAAAGACATAGTGGATTGGTTTATTAAAAACAAATACTTGATTTTCTCCTTGCATTTCAACTCTAAAAAAGACTATATTTTCAGGAGCACGGCCCGGAAGAGGTTTTCAAAATGGCGGCTAGTGCGGAGTAGACGAGAAACTTTCGAGTGATAGCTCTAGGGCTGCCCGTCCCGCGGTTATAGCGGTCAGCCACTGGACCCGCCGCTGCGGTCCCGGTTCCAGGCCAGAGATGTCGCCAGTGTCGGCTACGGGGTGAGTGGCAAGGGCGTAGCCAGGCGCTAAAATTTAGTGCGCGCCGTTAGGTGCCAAAATTCAGGGGCGCGCCGACTGGCGTCCCGAATTCAGAGTGCGCCTTTTAGGCATCCAAATTCCAGGGCGCACTGTCAAGCGCCCAAATTCAGAGTGCGCCGTCAGGCTCCCAAATTCAGAGGGCTCCAAAATTTTATAAATTATTCAATGATTAAGTAATTTAAATATAACATTTTCTAATATAGCATAATCTTCAGCATTTCATACGAGTCTATCCGAC
>JARACY010002295.1:0-44440 GCA_029255725.1 Scrobipalpa atriplicella | reverse complement strand
CGGCCATTGCTGAACACCTTAATCAAACCGAAACGAACCACTGGATTGAATTACATAACCCCCAAGTACTGTCGACGGAACGCCACTATATACCGCGTTTAGTGCGAGAAGCAATCGAGATCACGAAATACAATAACTTTAATCGTGAAGATGGTTTTAAACTGTCCGGTGCGTGGAATCCAGTGTTAAACGTTTACAACCGCAAAAATGATTCGAGGTCGAAATCGCGAGTAGATACCGTGAGTGTAGTGTGTCGTGAGAAACTAGTGAGTGACAATGGTAGAAGTCAAAGTGAACGCAGTCGTCGCGTCCGAAAGAGGGTAGACCGATATGGTTTCCCTTAGAAGACGTCAACATTCGCATCGCCAGTCTACTCGTGACCATGGAGTTTGAAACAACTCCGAAATATCGAGGTAACAATAAACATAATCGTGGTAATAATCCCGTTCATAACAAAAATCTAAGGCCAGGTTAGTCGATAAAAGAAGCTATGTAGGCCTCAGCGCTTTTTTTCTATTTTGAATTTGGAACGTTTTATTTTTCCGCGCTACAGTTGTCAGTATTTTGATCGTTGAAGTTGGACCGTGTATTTGAGTGCATGTTTAGTTTAGAGCAGTCATTTCATCGTCATCATCGCTATCAGTGTTGTGTTGATGGTGTATTTAGAGTTCGGTTTATTCATATAATTATATATGTATTTTATCTTCTTTTATGTATTAAATAAATCGCTTGGAATAATTTGTGATTCAGATTGTTTAGTTAGTATTTTGTAGTTCGAGAAATAATAAGAAGCTTCTTGTAGAGTTGATATTAATGACGAGTTACTTTCAGTTCGATTTTAAATATACTAGTGATTAACCTACAAGTGTCGATTTATATTACTAAAATGAACATTAGCCTACACGAAGGTGTTTTAACGGTTGACAAAAATTGTATACATACTTACGTTACGAGTATAACATTATCACACGTGTCACTAGACTGATGCGCGCACGCATCCGCGGGCGGTCGACTTCATACGTTCCCACTACCTATTCCATTTATACTCGTACGTTATTATGAAAATGGTCTACTTGTTTTTATTTTCAACATCTTTTTGTTTTATCAAATATATTTTATCTAATTTCATTGTCAATTTTTAAATTTCATTAAAACAGAAATAAGTTTAGTAAGTATCTACCTATTGTTTCACGATAATCATTGAAACAACTCAAGTTTTTCAAATAATTTGTTTGGAAATAAATAATAATTTATTTAAAAATAAATAATAATCTTTAACAAAAAGGTATACCTTTAAGGTAGAAGGAAAGCGAAAAATATGAATTAATTAATGATTATTATAATCGAGATTCACGTGACGATATTTATTAGTAATGTGTAATTGAATTGGCCATTAAATACATATTCCTTCTCAAAGATTGTCAAATGAAGAGTTTCATTTATAACTAAAAATGTCAACACACTTGCATAATGGCGTCGTCTAGTGAACTCTTGAAGCCGTGGTATAAAATAAAGTAGTTTTATAAAATAACTGAGCCGTAAACATGTCACCCCGACACGTGCAACCCACTATCACGACTGGAGAACTGGAGAGTACGACACGGTTCAATACCAGTTGAAACCAGTTAGCGAGGTAAATCGCCAGTTTATGAGGCTGCTTAACTTGGAGGTAGTTAGTTGTAAAAATAACAGCACATTCCTAGAAATTCATAGAATTCGTCAGAACCTGCAATTTTTATCGATTTGATGTTGAAGATACCTCAACTTAAATAAATTTAGCGATTAATGATTCTAACAAAGCGCTGTAAAACTACCTATGTCATATCGTAAGATTTTCCCTGAAATCGTCATATAAACTTTATGCCGGCCCGGTAGCTGTCGAGCGTAAAGCCGAGCTCGCCACGCCGCCCGCCACACGCCGGACATGCGACTCGGTGCTCTATTTCTCGCACCAAAGTAAAAACAATAATAAAAGTGTAGAATATTTCCGTCCACTCTAATAGCTAAGAGAAATGTCCAAGTGTGTGTCTTCTATTTCGGTGCAGTACTGTTATGCGTCTTCCCCCCCCCCCCCCCTCTCCGCTTCACACCTCCCCGCAGTCATCTCATTGGGACAGTAATTTGTTTTAATTAAAATACTGGTTTCTTACTTTTATGTCGCTAGTATATTACTGCGTCGCATCTTTGGACATTATGACTATGATTTAAATTCGTTTATTATGCTATTTAACGGTAAAAAACGAGCTAGAAAGTAATTCTTTTGGCGATGTGACAGATTTTAAGATTTAAGATATTCGTTAATTGTTACCATACCATCAAATAGGTTTGAAGGCTTTTCAGAATTTAAATAACTACCTATCTAAATTATTGAGAAATCAATACTTTATGTACAATATTGATAATATATCAAATATTATACTCGTAGAAGTAAGACAGCAATTATAATGGTTAGCTTTTTTATTAACATCATTCAGATGTAACTATTCTGTTTTTGTATTATGTAATGCTTTAAAAATAATGAATTTTGAACATGAAGGCGAGCAATAAATCTGTCAAAACTTTAAATACCAAGGCCTAGATGTTACAAGTGACTATGAGGTCATCGCATTTAGTATTAGTCACTCGATATCTAAGTACATCAAATTTAAGCGAAGTAAGTTCGATTACTTGAATATGACGCATCTCGTACAAAGTGGCGTCAAAGTAATAGGAATGGAAATGGGATATATCATTGAGCAAGAACTAACTGCCTCTGTGGTCTAGCGGTCTGAGCCTTAGGCTCCCGATCCAGATGTTGTGAATTCGATTCCCAAGAGTTTAAACACGAGGTTTGTATAATTATTTGTCACTTTTAGTTTTGTATCACTGTAGAGATAGATGATTCCGTGCTTCAGAGAGCATGTTATTTAGTGACACCGGTCCCGATCGCTGTCTTACATAGTCTGGTGGAGTTTAAAAACTCTGACACCAGGGTGCACCGGGTCGTACATCGACTCAAGAACCCACTCTGACTCAACCCGATCCATTGGTCTCGATTGTAATTACTCATACTAAGTACTCGACGTGGGTCTGAGGTCTGATATCTCCCGGATGCCGAAGATATGACGCATCCAATAAAGAGGCTGTGCAATGAGTAATAGTTGTGACGTCAGAGAGGTTCTACTTGTGCAATTTTAAACAATAATTGTATGAATTGAGTTTGGAGAAAGAGGCAAATTTTACCCAAGTCTAGATGCTCCAAAGATGTTCTACCTTGCATGATCCTAATAAAACTGGGAAACAATCTCACAAAATTATTGCATTCTGGGAATTCGAACCTAAATCCTTTTGGATCGGAAGGCTTTTGAATACTGTAAACTTTAATAACTTACTTTTACTAGTTGTTTTTTGTAACCATGATATTAAAACAAAAGCGTTTTAAGTAAACTTATAGATGTAGATATGTTACCTATTTGTGGTAACAAATTAAATCAAATGTGTATTCGTCACGGCATTACTAGCACCAAGATGTGCGCGTGACCTTTCCTCCACACATACGCAGTTAATCTATTAGACAATTTGTATGACCACTAACAACATCTTGCGCCATATGAATCATATAAATTTTGAGGATAAAATATTGATAATTGTAGAGACAATTCTAAAATACTGCGAACTCGTAAGTGGTTGGTACTTTGCCATTTGACAATGTGTTTCCAATTATGATAGCAATAAAAGTATTGTTTGTTTAAAATTTTAGCATCGGTAAACAGATTTGATGTTTAAAATGTGCGTATAAAGAATTAAGGATGTTTTTTTTTTCAATGAGTATCGGTTTCTTGAAACCCAGAGCAGGTCATGTGAGACAGTAATCTTCCCTGGAAAGCGCACTTAACGAGCTGTTTAAAATGCCAATTAAAATTAAAGGTACTGCAGCAAAAAGTGTACGAAAAGAGAATGTAAATGAAAGTAGTAGCGGCTTGTTCTAAGTAGAGTACATACCTGGAATCGCACATATAGGGTGCCATTACTGGTATTGCGGTGGAGATGGCGAATGTAAGAATAAAGATAAAAAAATTATGTATAATAAGAGGGCGCACGCGCCGGATACGACGACTCGTGCGCATGTCGCCGGTGAGGGCCACGAATGTCATAGAAGAGATAATGCTATAGATTTGTGAAGAGCATTACTTAACTAAATCTTAACCATAATTGTTGCCGTCCCTTTCAGTTCTCTCAGGAAAGACAATGACAGGTGACCATTTTAATCAAGATTTTGTGCGCCTACGAATCGATACCAATTTCTTACTTAATCCTGTTAAAACAGTAATGTCTAAAAATATAATATGTATTGGACCTCTTTATGCTAATATCGCCAAGTTTTACAGTAGTTCCAATATTTACCAGATGAAAACTTTTGAAGAAAAATCTTTGAGGAAAATTTTTCAGATCTTCGTCGGATAAATAGCGACAAAGTAATCACACAAAAAAGTAAAAGAGCTTTTTTAAAGTAATCACATTACTTTGGATATCTCTAAACTAAATATACTCTTCAGTTAAAAGCTTTTGTCATGTCTACCCGCCTTTCCTTCCTGTCTCTATGCATAGGAAAGTCACATCTACACATTCACTTTATGCACGAGAAGTGTCCCTGCTACTAGAAATAGCTGTAGTGGACAGAGGGGGGGATTCAGGGATAAGAGGGAGGGGAGGGGCATTACCCGCTTCCGTCGCGACACGTGTATGCAGGTTGATCTTTATTTTATTTTCATTTGATTGCGTTTATGAGTGATTTCTTCCTCTGGGTTGGCGAATCGACATTCGAAATGTCAAGCATTGAAGACAACTATTAGAGAATATTCAATATTTCATACCGATTAATTCTTATACGTAGTGTGAAGTAACAGCTTTCTGCAAACTGATGGGCCGTATTTATAATCAGCTCTCAAGAGTGACAGCGAGTTTGAGTTCGTATCAGAAATGTCATTTCAGTACAAAACGACCTGTCAAATCCATACTTGATATTGCTCTCAATCTTGAGATCGCTTCATAAATACGAGCCATAGAGATTGCTCAGTCAACGATACTGATAACTTAAAAAAAAAAAACAGGAAATGAAAAAATAAAATTGCTTCTTCATACAAAATATCTTATCGGGGTGGTCATTTTGTATGGTAAAGTTAAAAAAAATCATTTCTTGAAAGAGTTTTCTGGTGAAAGTTGTTCAGTTTCATTGACTAAGCAACCCCTATCAGTTTGCGAGAAGTTGTCTCTTACACCCGGTATAATTATTTCACTTGTTGGTCCCTGGGTTTTTCTGTCACCCTCAATTTTACGGTGACGTGTCCGTATATTGCTCTAGTGGGTTAATAATGAAAATAATTCGTCCATAACTCGAGCAGTCGGAGTTTCCCCGAAGTGGGTGACTCAGACGTTAACCCTCAATAAAACAAAACGTAAAAGTGAGCTTTAGGACCCTTTCGATTGGTGCTTCGGTAGTTTTTGATTGTAGTACCTGGATGCAAGTATCTCATTGTAATCCTTGTTTCCGGCGCCAATCATATGTTTTTTTTATAACGTATAAAACTAAGGTAAAGTCAATGCCCATTCAGTGCACAGACCTATTTATTTTTATTGATATCATATTTTATTGCTATGGTCAACGTCATTAGTTTTTACTTTTTTCTAATGGGCTAGGTGAACATTAAATAAGTAATTTTGCTCTCAAGCTTAGTTTGATAAGGTTTTTAATATAAGCGTATACTAAGTGAAGGGTCATAAAACATTCCGATGTAACACCAACCAGTTACGAACATTATCCAATGAGGAAAAGTAATAAGAATTAATTCGTATACGTCTTATCTTTACTTAATGTAACAGTACTCATTGAGCAACAGTTCACATAGTACTGGTCGCTCTATCCGTAATCTTTATAAATTTGAGAGAGCTAGCGGTGCAGGTGAAAAACTGCCTAACTCTAAAAGTGAAAACTTTTAGATCATAGAATTCAAAAATAGAAAAAAAGCGCTGAGGCCTACATAGCTTCTTTTATCGACTAACCTGGCCTTAGATTTTTGTTATGAACGGGATTATTACCACGATTATGTTTATTGTTACCTCGATATTTCGGAGTTGTTTCAAACTCCATGGTCACGAGTAGACTGGCGATGCGAATGTTGACGTCTTCTAAGGGAAACCATATCGGTCTACCCTCTTTCGGACGCGACGACTGCGTTCACTTTGACTTCTACCATTGTCACTCACTAGTTTCTCACGACACACTACACTCACGGTATCTACTCGCGATTTCGACCTCGAATCATTTTTGCGGTTGTAAACGTTTAACACTGGATTCCACGCACCGGACAGTTTAAAACCATCTTCACGATTAAAGTTATTGTATTTCGTGATCTCGATTGCTTCTCGCACTAAACGCGGTATATAGTGGCGTTCCGTCGACAGTACTTGGGGGTTATGTAATTCAATCCAGTGGTTCGTTTCGGTTTGATTAAGGTGTTCAGCAATGGCCGACCATGAAGTTTGAAGTTTCGTGACCATGGAGTTTGAAACAACTCCGAAATATCGAGGTAACAATAAACATAATCGTGGTAATAATCCCGTTCATAACAAAAATCTAATTGCAGTGAACAACCGCGAAAGTCTCAAAACTTATAACCTGGCCTTGTTTACTTTTTTTCCGCATATATTTTAAGATTTCTTTCATGATATTCGGAGCGCTGATTAATAAGTATTTTCGATTACTTTCAGTCACCTACACTGCAATCTGATTGTTTGTTTGTAATGATGAAGTGTATAGTTCTGCAGTTATGTAGTTCCCAACCCAACCATGATATTGGTATGGTTCACAAGTCGCATAGCTCACTGTGCGATGTGGCAACCGTCCCATCGTCCAAGCGCCACAGAAATAATACTCAACGAGTGTGGGCGGGATGCGAGATGCACTCATCTACGCATGTGAAAGTTAATTTCTCTTAGGGATTTGGACGCGGTATTTGAAATCTGTATCTGGCCAACATTTAACTTAAATTCATAACACTATAAAATATAACTTCCATGCTGGACTGAGAGTGATAGAAAAACATAGAATGTGCCAGCTGCATCTCCTCCCGGGCATGCTGTAAAAACCAGCTAAGGGATTTGAGGGTTTCAGTGTATTGTAACTTAGGCGATGGGCTGACAACCCGTCACTATAGCAATATACATAATCATCTGTATTAACCCTTAAAACTAGTCAGACGTGGCGGAACGACTTTTGGGTCGTTTTCGCTCTGCTTAACCCATTAGGGATAAAGGCGTGATTTTATGTATGTATGTATGTATAAAATATAACCATCAACATTCAACATTCACATACTGAGCGCTCAGTCAATGTTTTTTTGTAACGGTGTAACGATCATCAGCCCGAAGGTCAGAAGACTCCAATGTTATTTAAATCGGGCTGGCCTTAGTCCATTCATCCATACTCCTATGATACTCCTTCTATCAAAACCAATTTCTTTAACTGCCGCATCCACCGACACTACCGCCCTAAACTTTCCTACCTCGTCGTGTTTATATGTCTCTGTGAACTTTATCTCAGTTCTAAGATTATTCACGCGGGTGCTGAGCGATATATTTACACTTTTTACTCGACACCGCCGTCTCTAATACCCGGATTTATTCTTTATTCACCGCTATTTGCCGGATTAAAGGAGCCTACGAAAGTTATGGGATACTTCCAGCGAAATTACATCATTACGTATAAATAAACGTTCCTAAGATCGTTACGAGTGAGTATATAGAACGTAAATAGTTGGGTGTTCCTTGGCACTGTTATCGTATTTTACTACATATTGTTAACGTCGTCTAAATATTAAAGTAATAGGATTGGTAACTCGGATCTTACAATCGCCCAAAGAGATATTTTATTTTCTACACGTTCCCCTCTTCAAAAGAATGCCTATCAAAAATAAGGTCATTGATTTATTATTTTTGGCGTACCTAAGTACCATATACTTCATAAGTTTTTAAATCATTGAAAATATTGAAATGTAGATTAAGCTAGACAATAACAGCCCTGCGTTGAGAAATAGAGGACACTTTACTATAAATTAATCTATGCTTATTGACCAACCTACAGTACCTACTGTATAAATTTCAAGCTTATCAGTTATCACACTGAACACAGACTATTTTCATTCTCCCGGAAATTTCAATAAAATTTAGCATCACGGAAAAGCTTTATGCGCGTTTGTAATAGTATGCGCAAACGCAGCGTGAACGGAACGGAAAGGAGCGCCGCCGCACGCGTCTCTTCGTATAAATAACACCGGATCTGAAGTACTTGTAGATCGGTGGTTGATTGTCACTAGATGTATCTATAGAATAAGTATGGATGTAGAGATGACATTACAAATGTTAATAGACAAAGATTTTGGTAAATTAATCGACGTTTGATGATTTTATCATCTGTTCCGCCAATTCCGCCCTGCCATTAAATGATCAATAATTAAATTACATTAGATAAACAAACAATTTATTACATATCAGAAAAGCTGAATACTCACATTTTTAATATAATAGAATAAAAGCATGTTTTGTACTTAACTTCTGTTTTTAATTTTATAGCCGTGCCTGAAGCATATTGTAATAAACACGTATATTTAGTTGCTTGGGTGGATTGGATAATCTCCGTGCGGCGCGCTGAATCACGCGCACGCGCAGGTATTTTCAGAGATTCAGACGCCATGCGCTTTGCGCCATGAGGGACCGAGACAAAGTGCCATGGATGCAGTCAGTAACAATTTGTACCGAGATGAGACGTCCCCATAATATCTACAGACAGACTGACAAACAGTTACAAAATTTTAAATTTGATGTTCAAATATAAATGCAACACATAACATAAAATCACGCAGTTATCCATAATGGGGCAGGCAGGGCGTTATAGACCTAAACATCGTTCCGGCAACGTTAGATAGATCTGTATATTGCTGTAGTGACACATTGCCAGCCCATCTAAATTAAGTACAATACACTGAAACCCTTAGCCTCTTTGCTGGTTTTTACAGCATTCCCGGAAGGAGAGGTAGCACATTTTATTTATTTTTTGTTTCCAGTCCAGACAGCATGGTCATAAATTTAAAAAAATTGTGGAAGCTAGTGGAAGAGTTCTATTTATTTTCGCGGCTTATTATAAAGCTAAGTATTAATCATAAGGACATTAGAGCCACATGCGCAGACGCAAGCACGTCCGGCGCAGAAGTGACAAACACGATCACAAGAAATGTGCGTAAACCATTTGAATTTAGAACGGCGCTTGAGTAAACCCGACGTATTTATAATCGCATGTACTCATGTAATATGATCCCGACAATACGGAGACATGACGAGAACTAAAAAATAGAATGTTTATGAAAATGTGCGGAGTTGGGCGGCAGGCGCGATATGAAATCAACTTCAATTTACAAATTAAAAAGCACAATTTGATGTACATTGCGTGAATATTTATCTCCCGAGTATTCTAAATCCTTCCGGCTGCGCAATGTACACTTTTTACTTGAAATTGTAGCTTTGTAAAATGGCTGCTCGTCCGCGCCCACACCTTGCTATGTATCCGAACGATTCAGTGACAAGTGTTCTTTTATTGAACAATTCGAAAGGCTCTTTATGACCATATCGTGTATAACATGGATGTCCCTTAGCTTGTATCTATCTTTTCGGTTAAATGTTATCATAACTTTCTATTGAATGCTATTGATATCAATATGAGCAGGCTATCGAATAACTTATTCCCTGCATTTGAATTATTTTTCAAACTTGTTTTAAGACCTTTTAGACCAATTAAGCATTGAATAAAAGTTTGCATTATCATGTTATTATATTATTGTTGATGGTTCTCTAGGTTTATCAATATTATGGTGTCAATTCCGGTAAACACATTTTACGAAAACAATGCAAAGCTAATCTTTCTCAAATTGAAAATATATTTTAAAAAGTTATTTAAGGCTCCTTAAATAATACTATTTCTACCAGTTTTTTACGTATCTCTAAACCAGTCACAGTTGCGAAGTAAATTGATACTCCATATGGCCACATTCTACATAATCCGTGTCAGTTTGTGTCTGACCTAACAGGTTTTACTAATTTTGAGCTTCATACATTACAATTGCGTCGCGACTGCCTATCGTCAAGATTCTAGGAGAGATCAACAAACTCATAAACGATGTAAGTGTCTAGATTATTTCTAATAGATACAGTATTATGTGCTTTTTGCAATTAAAGATACAAATAGCTATGTAATAAAATGGATAAGAGTTAGTTGAAGTAATTATTTGGGAGTGTTTGATTGGTTTTTACGCCGGGAAAAGGTAAAGACAAGCTTGTTACATTTTTATTTGGTTTTAAATCAATAGTTAGCAGTGTTTTTAATACTTTTTCATGTATTGTCATTGGGTACGGAGAAGTTTGTGTGATCAAAGTTATGGGATACTTCTACACTAATTAAAAGCAATAAATGTAGACAAAGACGTAGCTATATACGATAATTTTGCAAAAACTAGTTCATTTTTAGGAGTAAGTAACTACAAAGTTATAAAAACCTGGAAGGAAAAGGCTCTTGCGAAGTAGTGTAACTCCGCTCGCTCATATCGAGTGCGAAGCCTGGATTTCCCCCGAGGGAAGTTTGACCTTCAGGATTCTTTCATATATTCTTTAACTTGGATCGTCCCTAAGGGAGTCCCTTACTTGCTCTGTAACTTACGTACACTTTTATTTCCTTACAAAAAACCAAGCATACGGTCTGCTGCCCGATTGTAGGTATAAGCGAGTAAATATTGTAATTTAGTTAAATACTAAGAGGCGCATGATATGGATTGTCTCATCCTTCTGAACTTTTGCTGATTTTTACACTCCCTTCACACTAGAGAAGAACACAGATGTGTGAAATCTTCGTTTGTCGGCCGAAATATGCCCGGGGGGAGGGGAGTACCTCAAAGCTCTACATTTTAATCAAGTGTTAAAGTGTTTTAAACATTATTGTTAATCTAGTTTTTTTTTTTTTTAATAATAGAATTAATTATCGATAAAGAAAACAACATATTCTAATTTAAATTACGAGGTACTTCGTGTAAATACCTAGTTAAAACGAAAACAAAGCTAGTCCGTAGCCGACAATTTGGTTTTCAGCGAATTCACTTTCTAACACGAAACATCCTTAATCATCGTCCCTCCCTTCGCTTCCTTCGCAATAAAAGCATTAGCGGGCGATGTGCCGTGCTGACACTTATTTCTGTGAGTGTCTTTGTAGGCCGAACTACTTCGGTATTTTTGTATGCAAGACCTTGCAATAAATCACAAATGGGAAATAAAAGAAGTTTTTAAATCGATCTTATGGCATATTCGTCATTATAATGGTAAAATCACTAAATTGCTAGTTTGCTTCTCTCTTCTCATCTGCGCAAGAGTCAGTAAGATCTCATATTTTCCGCGAATATTTCGCAATTTTTTCGTTTGCTATATCGAGATATGTGAATTCATGGCACATTTTTAAGCCAATCTGTAAATGCTATTATAATATTTATTTTCAGCTATAAGTACATACGACGTATATTTTTATTTCGGCTTTTACAAAAAAATTAAATAAAAAATAGTTCAAGAAAAGGGGTTGTTTTTTTTGTTATTCGTTGACTGGTCTATAACAACACGACCGTGGCGAAGTGAGGGCGCGCGGCGATGTCGGTGCTTTGCGTGCGTCGGTTAATTGCTCGACTTCGTACCCACTGAGGTACCGACGCACCACCTGACGCACCCTTCAACAAGGGAGACTACTCGCATGCTAGTTGCCTAAAAACCTCACGTTTACTCGTACAGACTGAAGAACCAACGCACAAAGTGTCTCGCTGAGTGCGACTAGCACGCTAGTTCACAGCTGGAAAATCCCTCGAATCCCTAGAATAATAATATAAAATAGTCAAATCTCTTACTAATACCCCTCTATCGAAATTGTTCAATTGTCTATGCACTGGTTTTCAGCTGGAACCACTAAAACACTCACAAGCTGGACCCACTAAAAACGTCTACGCTTGCTACGTCGTAACAAAAATACTATCCCAAGTTTCGCACAAAAACTGACAAACAAGTCATCGTCCAGTAGCTTTCCTAATGCAAACGATCCAGGGAGGAAGTGCGTGCTCTAGGTACTTACACACCTAAGTCTCGGCATGAAATTGTCTAGGCTGTGAGAAATAGATGCCCCCCCTCCCGCCGCCGCACCCCTCGCCGCCCTACAGGGGAAATTGAAAGTGCGATGATTGTATCGCGCGATGGAAGCCATTCCACTGACTATAATCATTGACACTGCGATTTGATTTACATTTATTAATAGGAGTTCTAGGGATAAATTTTGGTGCGGTCGTGATACACAAAAGCGTACTTATTTCTTTAACATCACTAAAAACTTTCGATATCATACTTTTAGCTTCACAGAAATTTCATTGCTAAACAGAGATTTTCACAAATATTGAAGGTACTCGTCATATAAGTGTATTCTGCGAGCAACTGAAAAGGTTTTTTTTGTCCATTGTTTGTAGGTATTTATTTCAGACCTTTTGACTAAAAAGTTCAGAAATTCAGATGTTTCCTGTGAAATCTGTTCAAGTAGATATTCGTATTAAAGGAATTATAAAGTAGGAAAGTAAGTGCCTTATTATAAACTACGTTCCACTCATGTTAAAACGCCCCTAAAATGAATGCCGGAAGTTTGAAACTTTGAAAGTTGAAAAAAGTTTCGTGTAATGGGCAATAGACAGCTCGTGCTTATGTACAGATAGTTAGATGCGAGTTTATGGCGACGATCGCACCAAAACATAGAGTTCCCAACGCTGATGACTGGCAATTATTTAGCGGAAATAACTTGTATAGAGTCGCGTGCCCCGGCGCACCGGGCGCACGCCACGCCACGCCACGACGCCAATAGACAACTGCCAATACACTACGCGTGAAACGACGCGCTTACACACAACAGTAGTCATAAAATACGCAATGTAGCACACCCTAAACGATGATATGCGGCCTTAGGAACAAATTTCCGTATAATAAAGGTTAGTTTTGACAGTACGACAGGTGTTAAATTTATTCGGCTCGAAGGGAATCGGTAGCGTGTTTATGTTCGAGCGATTATATCTTGTTAAATATCACAGACCTCCTCCTCGCCGCTTCTTTTACGACCACTGTAAATGTTCATTTTATGAATTATTAACTTTCCAGGTTTTGTTATCACCTGAAACAAAAGTTCGGTGAAGTTTTTCACGTGAAGTTCGTGAGGGGGGGGGGGAGTGTGGTTACATTCGCGCGTTTTATTCTGAGCCAGTAAAGTTTATTGGCAGTAACACTGGGGTTATTACGAAAAATGCGGGAAAAACATGCGATGTGTACCACGTTTGGGCGAGTTTCTACAATTGTATTTTAATGCGGGGCTACCATACTTATTCCATTACATCACATTTTATAGATAAATAGATACATAAAAAATATTCAGGTATGAGGTACCTACTTAGTCTTAGTGATAGTAAAATGATTGCTACTACCGAACTTTAATTTTTACGGAGAGCTGATGTTGTTTCAGTTAGTTCAAGACCCTTTAGTTTTATTAACCAATCTTCATCCCTTAATTTTATAGAATTACAAGTATATAATTTTTTCATTTATATGTTTCTACGTCTCTACTTAAGTATTATATAGACAATATCCGTATACGTTAATCTATGTCTCCACTCGTCCGCATAGTGTGGGACACGGAAACGCGTGTGTCGCGCGATACGTTTCCCGAAACGCATACATTTACATGCTGCGAGCTGCGGGGTGAACGCACTCTCATTAAAGGGCCTCCGATTTTAACCATACATCACGTCCATTGCCCACTCAACACTGAAACTAAAACTACTAGTCGAAGCTAGCGAGCAGTGGATGGTGAGGTATATCCGAGTGTCACATTACAAGGCGCGCGGCCCTTATTTTTATTTTGTCAAATTGTAACTGAAATAAAGCTGGCTGCAATAAAAATACCATCGGTACTGTTATTGCAGCGGCGCTGGAAATAGCTGCGCGGGCGCGTGTCGCGTCTTCGCGTACAAGTACCTGCCTATCTTCTTACTATTTCGATACGACATTTAGTTCTTGTTTACAAAAACTGAATATGTATTCTCGTCTCGGCAGGTAGTAGTTGGATAACCTATATGTTTAGATAATATTCTTAAATATAAAAATAATATTTTCGGTCTCTATTTTCAGTCGTAAAAGAATTAGCAATATCTTTAAGAGTGAAACATTTGTATTTAACCTGGGAGCACAGCAGAACCCCACAATATTATTTTATATGTTGTGAATTTTTTATAATTTAAAAGATGCTGGTGGTAATATTACCTTAGATAAAAGTAGTTAATACATTTGGTTGTCGCACGTAGCACTCCGGCGCATGTGTAATGTCTATTGACCAATAGCAATAAAGATAAAATATGATTCAAGTTTGGAACATCGGATTTTACATTCACTGTTATTTGTTTATGTTATTGTCCAGATAGAGCTGTTACGAAATCTAACACTTGTTCTCTTGTGTGTAGGCAGATACACTGTTAAAATTTAAATCGATTTTAAAATCGACTCTACATAAAATTGCTCAGGGTTTTGATTTTATTTATTACGTCTTGGAATTTTTTTAGAGCTTGTCTTCAGCCAAGCAAGAGTATGAATTCATTTTAAGTATGCACCTACTACAAATATTTAGTGCTAAAATAAAACGAGCACATCGTTCGCGTCTTTTCAAATAATTATTTGTCATAGGTACATAACATTAATGCTGTCAAACACTTTGCAAGAAGGAATTGGATAGTGATTCGTACTCGAATTATACTATCAAACATTTTCTGTTTTTTTAAAAGTGATTCCTACCCCGCCCTCCCACGTGGCTCGAGCCCCGCCCGCCCCCGCGCGCTGTATTAGCACCGCCGCGCGCCGCCTGCGCACGCGCCGCACTTACGCCGCGCTTGAGTGCTCATTAACGCACTCACAGCGCTAAAGGAGTTATAAATGTCAGTTTGTTTGACTAAGTTCTATTGCTATTGCACAATATGGTTGCAAGCTGCATGTTTGGGTATTTTGTTTGTTTGGTAGAACTGAAATTTTAATTACAATTTTGAAACATAATGAATGACAGATTATGTATGATGATGGGGTATCCAAGTGTGTTTTTTCTGTAGTTTATACCAGTATCCATCATCCATCATCGGCCTGCAGCAGTCCACTGCTAGACATATACCAGTATACGAGTAGTTTCGAAAAATTTATTAGGTCCACTTGTAGGAGCTTTTCAGAATGCTCTATAAGGTATATTCGTAGTAAGCGTTTTTCCTTAATGAACTGCAGTAGCTACGTCGGTCGTTAACACTCCCATCCAACTAATTCGACTCCTCCTACATAACTCACCATATAACTACATGTTCCAGACGGGAGGAATCAAAGAGCGTGCTTACTAAAGTTAGCCATTAGACGTATGGAGGTGTCACTCTGTGGCGGTGGAAGTGGCAGTGGCAGCAAGCCGGGGGGTGAACGACTGCAGCTATTTCTGCTTACACATGATCGCAGGAACTACTTGTCATCTCATGTGTCCCTTGTAGGTACTTGGCTTCGATGTGTGAACGCCTCGTGCCCAGTTACAGATTGAATAAGATACGAGTACCTACTATCAGAGACCTACTTACTTTGACATTTTTTGAAACGATATTCGTACGCATACATAGGTATGCATTACATATATAGGTCAGCAAAGGAGACATCTGGTCAGGACCGTTCAATATGTGTGCAATTTCAATCTAGATTCTAGATTCTATGGAGTCAATTCCCTGACCTAAACGCAGAAATCTCGGCAATAGGTCTTTATGAGAACTACAAAGTTTGTGTGACAAGATTCGTAAATAAATTTTTGTACCTAAATTATTATTATGTAAAATGATGGAACCATGATTAGAATAACTAAAAGAAACAGCCCACCACCTACCACATACTTATTTACCATTCTATAAACAACTCGAAAAACACTATAACACAGTTACCAATTCTAATAATATTTTGTTTTAATCAACTCAATATCACGACAACAAGCATCCCACGGGCAGTCGTTTAAATAAAAATAAAAATAACGCAATTCTATAAGATTGCGCAAATCCTCCCGACACTACAGACAATAATATCCCAGTTATACTTTGCTTCTATAATAATATTGTGTGAATAAGTACCTGCCTGATTACTATTTTTCTGGACAACAGCCAATCAGATTTGGGGTCGATTCTGTTAGAAAAACGCATTCAGTTGTTAAAACGTACCTTTTTATTTACATTACTACGTTCTGCTTTCAGTTTCAGACCGAAAGTCTGTATTGAAAAACCAGAGAAGTAAGATAGCAAAGTATGTTTTGATACACGTTGTAAAATATCGTCATCTTCATTCATGAACGGTTACTCACGATTTTCATGCGATTTAAAACATAAAAATACCTTGTTATTTTTATGAGTACAGATCCAAAAGTTTTTCCACTTGTTATGTCAAGCTGAAACCTTGTCAGATTGTCAGTACTCTTGCAGTACCCGTCATAAAAAATATTAAAATGTAACAAACTATAAACAATACTATTTATGTATAAATTAACTATGTTTTCGTCCTACTGTAAATTTTTTCTTACCTTCATGCTTCATGCATAATACAAAAAGATAAATATTTTCTTTTTTATTTCATAAAACATTTCTGGCTGGTTTTTCTGAAGAAAAAGATGTGTAGAAAAGACACTTTTTTTTTTATTAAAACGATCTCTACTAAATATTACATAGGCTTAAATTATTTTCCTTTGAACTTAGTTGTACCTTTGATGTGGTTAGCAAAAGCAAAACCTCACACAAAAGCTCAATTTACGTAATTTATAAAAGTTTCTGCAACTCATTCCTGCAGGGCTATGATGCGCACTGTAGACTTCGTTTTGTCTACGCATTATCTCTTTCGTTGCGCACTTCACTACGGAAAAAGGCGTGGATTAATCGTAGTGAAGTATGCATCGCTTGTAGACAAATCGAAGTCTTCAGTGCGCATCATAGGCCTACTGGAAAGCGATATTTTTGGTTACTCCTAGCGCCATCTACAAAACTTTTCCGAGTCGGGAACTAAGTAGTACAGCAGCGACATCTGCTTACAAAATGAGAACTATCTAATATCTGCTAGAAGCTCGTTCACGTTCATTTGTTCCGCCACCGCACCGCACCATACAGCTTCGTTCATTCGGGCTATGTTCGACAGATGTCGTTACTCATCTACTTTACCAAAACTTTTGCCTTCTACGGACATCAAAACAAAAACCCGATTTAGCATCCTGGGCTCCCCTACTATGATGTCAGAGTTTGTAATACATAAACATAACACATAAAGTCACGGCTTCATCCCTTTCGAGGTAAGCCAATAGCCTTCTCCTTATTCTATCGAGTGGGTAGTTGAGTCGACGAACGACCCGATGAACCCTATGTCAGAGGTTTTAAACCACTTAATGGTCTCTGAAATGGTTTGGGTAACAATAACCACCACTATCCATTAAAGTGAAAGAGACTGATGGCTTAAAATGCTCTCCAAAACACGGAATCATTTTTATAGACACACAATCAGAAGATTCAGCCTGCATTGTCCCAATAAAACCACAGACCAAAATGCAGGACGCAAATCACTAAGTGACAGATAAATTATCAGAATCCAACATGTTTCAACCCCGTAGAAATCCCGGATCGGAAGCTCAAGGCCCGGCCCAGGCAACTAGACCACAGACGCAATTAAAGTCCATTTAACGTGCCCTCCAAAGGATGGAATCATCTGACATATTATGTCAGATGATCGGATTTATACGGGATTGATGTTTTTGTGCGTCCCGTGTGAGAATCGAACCGACCTCCAAGTATCAATTGATAATGAAATAACGAGGGAAGACAATGCTTGTACTAATGCCAGCGGTTGATAGATCAATGCCGTCGAGCCGGAACTCCTGACCACGCTGCTAGATCTCGTGCAGCTGGGTTGAGAGAATCTGGACCGTAGTGCTTTGATATAAGGGTATTTGGGGTGCTAGTAGTAACACAATCCTAACCACAACTTCTAGCCACGCCACCAAGTCTTATCTGCAGTTGGGATCAGGGAATTTTGGAGCGTAGTGCCTTGAGATAAGGGTATTAAGAGCGTAGATGGTGGGACTCCAGGTAGCAAGATTTGGGTAACTAGATGTGGGATGATCGCACATTTTGTTTTACATTGCTGTTTTCAATATTTATTTAGGTACTGAAAGTCTAGAAATATGAGAGAAAAATCTATTATTATAGGAATCGGCTTCTGACTTTCATAGTAATTAACTATTTTCTATTTCAACATAATATTATTAAACAATCTTATACGATTGTTGTGTCTTATATACGATACTACGTATAGGAATTATTTAGGCAGTAATTTGCAAACAATCAATATCAGTTTGATAAATGACTCAAAACAAATGATTAGACAGCATCTAATCCAGCCCAGCAATAGACGCTGCAGCGATCCCTCACACGCCAGATCTCACGCGACAGGCGCTCGGAGCGTCCAGTATTTTTAGCGGCAGCGGCGACCGCGCCACGCGCCCGCGCATCTCGCTACTACACACTACACTCTCGCGCGATATGAAAACCCGCGATACTGGTTCCTCCTAGTGTTGTAGATTAAGTGAACATTAGTGAAATGTGCGTCTTATGACAAAGGCTGTGTGAGTGTGATGACCATGGACCGCCTGCGCCGGCAGCGGTACAGGCTGGGCCGCAGACGGGTACGTACAGAACTAGGTCGCACTTTTAGGTTATTATCGTTTGTTACCGTGTTATCATTACAAACTTTCATTTACTATTTGATAAAACTATGTTTTAAAACCCTAGGGAGTAATATTTGGGTGGTAAAAGTCTAGAAAACACAGATTTCGTAGATAGTTTCGTCTACAGATGTATGGTAAACAGTTGCCAGCAGATGGCAGCGCTGAAATATGTACAGCTGTTGCTATTACCCTGAATTACAGTCTAGTGTCTAGTCTACAGACGGATTCGTGAATGACAATGATTTAATTTGGACTTTACTTCCTAGCTGCAGTTCAAAAATATTGTTTTATTTTGATAAACATTTCTTTATTATTTGATGGTATTTAGAATAGAATCAAGCTAAAAGAATTTAATGATCCCAGGGTAGTTAGTAGTTACTAAACTGCCTATCCACTACCAAATACCAAACGTTATTATCGTTGCAACATGTTACCTACATTGTAATCTTGTATCATCTCATCTATCATGCAAAGTAAATTGATAATGGATGTGTTGTGATGAGGAATGAGACGATCCTTGCTCTTATCATACTTTGGTCTCGAATATTTGCAGTGTTGGGTATTATTCACTATGTTTCCTATTTATGAAACGTAGGTAAAGAAAGCTAGGGTTCACAGTTTGAGCAATATAAGTACCTAAGCAATTACGTACTGTTTGCTTCAATGTTTGTTTTGTTTTGATTAGTTGGCAAACAAACAAAATTAGTGGAGGAGTAAAGGTCAATCAAATTAACATAGCAGTCTATTTTAAAGTCCCTACTATTTATTTATTTCCAACGTTAAATAGTAACTATACGACTTTATTTTTCCAATGCATATTTCCGTTTCAAATGATTTCAAAGGGCTTTTAACGTAGCCATAGTAGCTACTAGCTACGTACCGGAAAGTTCCGGTTTATGAATGAAGATCAGTAGGAGTATTGAGTCATACGAGTAGTAATGTTCGTGCGCAGGAAACATGGCGGCCACAATTCATCAAAACAACTCCAGAATATGCTCTAAATATCTAAGGCCTGACTAATATTAGTAATTAATTACTTACTAATTATAAATGGTGTAAGGAACAGCGTCCCGCAAACTTATAGGGGTTGCTCAGTCAACGAAACTGAACAACTATCACCAGGATTTATTTTCAGGAAATGAAAAAGAAAAAAATCTTTTTCATACAAAATGACCAGCTCAATCAAACAAACAACAATGATGATATTATCTATCATCGTCGCGTACTCTTTTTCTTTCCAGAAACTGCATGTTTCATAAACTTGCATGGAAAACTATTTTATTTATTTATTTAACAGTTTATTGTACACATGAACATACACAGAACAAATTACATAGGAATTACGACACAATAGGCACTGCTTATTTCTAAAAAGAAATTTTAAGTGTGAATCATTTATTTAATGTTTACGCGCCGCATTCTTGCACTGTCTTTGGCCTTCGAAAGAAAGGTGAAAATGTCAGTATTGACGTCAGCGAAATCCATAAACTTCGGGACTAAACAAACGTGCATTATGAGTGAATATCGATATTATTTATACTACTTCAATAGTATATTTACGTCAATGCGCGACTACGTCTTGGCCTGAAGTCTTGAATTATTAGTTGTAAGCTAAGCTAAGCTCTTTAAGTCCAGCAGGATAGACAGATTATCCATATTAATATACCATATCAGCCATAGAACGTTCAAATTGCTTAACAGGGTCTTCCTTTGCAAATCGCACAAAAATGCAGTCTGAGATTCAATACTAGGTAGATATACTGCTGTCCAAAATATTCTGGTCTTCGAACAGCATGAAATATAAATTTCTAGTCGCGTTGGATATTTCGGTTTGTCCGATTTAGGTCACAGACCCACTTTCTATATTCCCGTACATGGGAGGGAGGGAGCAAGCTTCATTTGGCAACACCAGTTGGGAAAGATTGTCTCCGGCTCTCACTGTTGTTATGTAAAAATATAAATAAGAACAGAAGTCATTGGGTCATAGATGGATAAGTTTGAATCTGACTTGCTTTTTATTTTTTAAATCCATTTTCCCAA
Organism: Scrobipalpa atriplicella; assembly: GCA_029255725.1. Lineage (NCBI taxonomy): Eukaryota > Metazoa > Arthropoda > Insecta > Lepidoptera > Gelechiidae > Scrobipalpa > Scrobipalpa atriplicella. The sequence goes on along the minus strand of JARACY010002295.1, from coordinate 23,505 downwards.
AGTAAGAACTAAAGTTCTTAAGTTTGGGAACGTTGTTTCTAGTTATCTATTTACCAGTAAAGTTGAATGCTATACCAATCACTTTAATGAATAGCATATTTTTAATTTCTTGTAGGTACTCAACACATAAAATAGTTAAATAAATATAAAAATATATATAAATAAAATACCTTTTTTTAATTCTGGCTTATCTTTAGAGAACCTATGAACCTACCCATAAAACTGAACAACAAAATGGTGCCAGCTGCTTGAGTCATTTCGTTTCTCGGGGAAAGGTGTTCAGTTTCATGTGTATGTTCATCATACGCCAATGTTTGGTCATAATAAATAACGAATAATAGTCTGTGGTTTCATAATATTGCAGCCTTATTACATTGGTATCTAAACTTACAATGTGTAGTGTGGTGTAAAAAACCACGACAGTGGATCATTCCCATCTCCACCAGTCCATCGCACCTTTTCAAAGTAAGTCTATTCCTATAGACTTGAAATAAATTAATTGTGTGGCAATAAAGGTGACTACTATTAAAGTATTCTTTCTTGGAAAAAAATTCAAAATTTTATAGTTTTACATTGTTAGACATATATTGCTATTTTGAGACTTTGATTTTTCGGCTGATTCTTAAAATATACCGCGTTATAGCTTTTTACCAATTAATTTACTGCTCAATGTACTTATTAATTTTATTAAACTTGGCAGGGCTTATATAGTAAAAATCATGTTTTACATTCCTACCTAGTGGAGTGGAAAACTTTTATATTTATAATAATTTGGAAAATTTAAGCTTGTGGTAATCAAATATTTTTATTCCTTAATATACTAAACCCCACAAGGTGTGTAATAATTTGATTGATAGGGTTTCATGATTGTCGGAAAAATTGCACGTTTTTCACGCGCTCGGAAAAGTGTGAATGGGAGTCGTCTGTCGAAGTAGGTCATAGCATCGATCGGAGGCACGCGCCTGCGCAGCCTGCGGAACACAACTCTCGATCTTATCTTGTCGGAACAACGCTCATTTTCCCTTGTAAACATTGACAAATTCGTGTACCGCAGACCCATTAGTAAGCAAACACGGTTATCACCTCTATTCAGTTGACACAAAGTTGGATTTTCTTTGACACGTGTCAAAGTTAGTGTGTTCGGATTTGTTGAACCCATGTTGAACCTTAACCCGTGTGTTCAAGGGTGGTTTTCGTTTGCGGCCGCGAAGGGCCGTCGAAGACTGAATTATTGAGACTGCATGTTTCATTATACCACTCGTTAAGTACATTACCTCATATTTTCTTTGAACGCGAGTTTCATGTTAAATTCTTTTGAAATGTCGTTTCTGGGAATTTCCCGTTGAAGCGAATCGCTTGGTTAACTTTTAATATGACAGAGGTTGTTTAGAATAGGACTTGGAATTTTATACTGACCTTACTACTGAGTATTCATAATGATAATGTAACTTGATTTGTTTTAAGTGGCGTTTCAAGAAGAGTAGATAAACTTTTACTTCTCAAAAGTGAAGGAAACGAAATGATTGACCATATTCTACCTTTATACAAATTCAATACTTTGGTTTAGTAAAAAAAAATGCGCAAACGTACCAACTATTAAAGTACGTCGTTATATACCAATAATAATTAAAAAAAAAAAATTAAATCATGTTTATATCCAACAATAATTCACGAACTTAGATTTAATAGTTTAAGTTTATTAAAAGATTAGAGTTTAATGGCAGATTTACATGTCACCATCCACGCACGATCCACCACCTTCCATTACAGATAACATCCGAGAAAGCCGGTTTTATAATAATAAGAATGGTAGTAACAAATAAATACTTAAGTACGAATAAGTTAAATTTCAACATATTTTATTTCGAAAAAAAAACTAATTTATGAAGACGACGACCTGTCCATTGGTTAATGTCTCCCTGCAATAAGAGCACCTAAATACAGGATTTATAATATATATATTTAACCTATGTCGTTCTTGCATTGTGCCTGTTTTTGTATTTTTTAGTGCATTATCACTGTTATCAATTAACATGCATTGTAAATATTTTAAACTGAAGTGTATGTTCTTACAGCCAGGAAAAAAAGGTCCAAATAGAAACACTCTATTTCTCGTAGATTTTGTAAAATCTTTGACATCCAAGATATGAGCAGTGGTATGGACATCGTAGTAATATGACTACGGCTGTGACGTATATTTACAACCCTTGTCGGAGTTTGCTACGACGCGTGGGCTACGACTACGCACTGCGGCAACCGCTACGCCGCCGCTACGAAAACGCTACGGCGTGTAGGCTTTCTTTAGATACCGCGCAAAATGAAAAACTGTTCTTTTACATTAGAAAATTATATTTGCCTTTGGTTTTATAACAATAAATGTGGACGTTTAAGTTTGTAAATAAATATCATCAGAAAATAAATCGTCACCGAAACTTCATAAAATGCCTTGATTTTTTGTAGTTTTCATACATTTTAACGATTGACTGTCTTTTTCTGTAATCTTGGCGTACTACTGTTCAAACCACGAAACTATCTGAAGAGAGCTTAAGTCCTAGGTCACTGACCGGTAGAGGTAATCTATGTAATAAAAATAGAAATAGGTGACTAAGGCCCGTATTTATAATCAGCTCTCAAGAGTAACAGCGAGTTTGAGTTCGTATCAGAAATATCATTCCAGTACAAAATTACCTGTCAAATCCGCACTCAATATTGCTCTCAATCTTGAGATCGCTTTATAAATACGAGCCTTAATCGCACTTCAAAACCAATCGAAGTACACTTTCTACTTAGTAATACTCCAATATGTTTTGGGAAATTGAACGATAAGCGAAACAAAATTCTGTACCACTCAGTGTAGATAGAGCGCGACCCTGCTAGATAGACGGGTTGAAGATGAAGTATCGACCGGCCAAGTAAATATTCTAGTTGCATAGCTCGTCGTCTACAGTCTATGAAGACAGAGACCAATCCTTCCAGATAGAATGCAATGAATCCTTTTAAAACGACGAAAATAACAAGACACAGAAAATACCTAGTACATGATGCCATTTAAAATAAAACCAGAATTTTATTTATTTCCAGTCTTTTTATACCACCAACCTTTCTTACGTATAGGTAGGTACCTATTACTGGCAGGCATATAAAACATTGCATTGTACCGAACTATGAAATATTCATAATTGTTAAGGTTTTAAGATGTGGAGAAGTCGATAAAATATGGCATAGGAGACATGGAAAATATTAGAGCTTCGTACATGGCGTGACCACTTGTAGGCGAGTCTATTATTTGCCATTAGTTTAACAACCTCACTGCAGGGTTGATAAATTGATATAAAAGCACTTCTTTGTTTAATAAATTGTCGTCCAGGCAATGAATGTCAACTGTACCTACAGGCAGCTTTGAAGCAGGTAGAGTCCTTTTTTCAGCACTGCGAGTAAAATATCGACTTATTTCCTCAGCAACACAACGGCCCCGCGACTGAGGTCAAAGACACTTGAAATGAATAAAGAATTTCCATGAGCCGTCTGGCTTTTAGCGGCGGCGCATTCGCATTAGCTGTAAAAATTTGCGCGTCCATTAAACATGTTTGGAAACACGTCCATCAAAACATTCCATGGAGTCACGTGCCTCGTGTCAATCATGACATCCAGAGGTGAGGTGACCCAATTGTCGGCAATCGCTAATCTCGGAGCGCGATGCAGAGTGCGCGCGCAGCCCATTCACCCGGCCGAGGGGCGTCGAGGGGCGTCGGGACGCGCGGAGGGGTAGGCAGGAGGTATAGCGGGGGGCGTCGTGCGCTCGGCTCTGTTCGGCGCGGGCCGTCGCGCCGCGCGCGCTGCTCCTCGCGTCACCACGGACGACCAGGACGCGCTGCCGCTGGTGGTCCAGAGTGGCCACCACCTGCCGCCATGCCGTAGCATCATGGGCTACAACAGCCAGCAGGGATACAACAAGTTGTTCACGCAGGTGCGCGCGCAGTGTGTTGTTGTCGCTTATCGCTTGTCGCCGGAGCGCGGTGTAGTGTCGTGAGGGTGCACGAGTGTGGAAGGTTTACTGGAGTGGAAATTTTCCAGCAGCCGGGAAATGTAGGAAATTTTCGTGATATCAGCCTTTGAAATCGGTATTGTTTACTGTGTTATTTAGTTACTTACATTTGATATTTTATTTACCTTTCGGTTTATTAGTACTAAGGGTTTCTATATCAATATTAGTTATCTCAAATAGATCATGTATTTTAAAAAGAGTTCAAACCCAACTGTAGTAAAATCAAAATGTATTATGCATAAATTGCAATTTATTGTTTTAATAAAGGGTCAGTTCGCACGTGGAAATGACGCGACGCGATACGGCACGCACTCTTCAAAGGCGTAATACAATATAGAACTTTACTTACTATACAAATACGAGTATTTTGTTAGAACCCATAACCTCTGGATCTAGAGCTCATGGTTCAGGCTCAGGCAACTAGACCACGAACGTAGTGTATCGTCAAAGACTTAAGTTTGTATTTATAATCAAATCCATACCTTAATATTGCTCTCAAAGGTATGGATTTGTAGTGAAATGACGTTTCTGATACAAACTCAAACTCGCTGTCACACTTGAGAGCTGTTTATAAATACGGGCCTTACACTCTAACTAGGTACCTACTTAGAAACAAAACACGCCATATCCTGATGCAACAGTTCTCAGAAATTCTCAACATCATCGACTGGAATATAGGGTGGTAATATAATACCGGGTGTGAAGGACTCTGTCCTACAAACACTCACACATTTCCATTCTAGATCGATCTCAAAACCAGTAGTGCCTGGAAACAGTGTCGACTGCAGCATCGATCGGTTTATTTACATCGTCACCTGCGTCCTAGCGTCCTTCCTCCTGGAACGCATGTGCAAGCCGAGCCTAGGCAACCTAGGGTTTCCTTGACGCATGTGCAACCGGAGCCCAGGCAGCTAGGACTCCCGGGACGGCTCTCCAGCCTCAGTCGCCGCCGGCTTCCGCGCAACAGGTCATAGTGCTCTCGTCGTTTATTACCAGTAGTGTCAACAGTGTCATCTTTGTTGAAATTTGTTTGATTTTGAAGGGGGTTTGTAGTAAAAATAAGAAAATTGTGACCATTGCGATTGATTTTATGTTATAATTATTTCAAAAATGTATCAAAATGCTTGTGCGATTTGTCTATTGCATACCTAGTATCTATAAATAGATTTCAGATCAATAAATATTTTCTACCGAGTTATTTACTTCCAAAGTAAAATATTCTACAGAATTAGCATTCAATTGCATACAATTTAATTGATTTGAGTCAGATAATAAAGGAAAAATCGGTCAATTATAAAATATAGTTCAAAAATTTCCATTCCTGATAGATAGGTACCACGAACTATGTAGCTGTACCTACGCAGACTAGTTAATATTGATTTCCGCCATATTTCAATATCCAAAACATTGTTTAAAGCACCCGCGCAACCCATCAAAAATAGGTCCAAAACACAAACCCCAATTCAAAGAGAAGAAATAATGTATGAAAATCATTGAAATTTTTTGACACGCTTTTCCACTTGCCGACACGGCACCGGCACGACATGTCATCGATTCCCACAGGTATTGCCACGTGATCGTCACCGTGCCGTCGCCGTGCCGGTGCCGTGCCGTCTAGTGGAAAAGCGCCCAATAGATAGCTACGACTACTTCGGCTATTTTGATGATGTTACGATCGACAATGACAAACTTGAAGACGATACGAGCTAGTGACGTATCTGATCTCGATGATAATAAGAACTACTACAGCCCTGTTGGTAAAATCGACAAAGCCGTCCAATGCAACATCGGTGAACACAAAATCGATATCGTTGTAATTCTCAATGATAAGGGCTACATTACTGGCTTCAGTTCTATTAGGGTATCGTCTCTTATGCTGTTCTAAATAGGATGTTGTGTCGATGTTCTGTGTTTTGATGTCGGGCTGATATCTGTCTCATAATCATAAAGGTCCCTATAACCATGTTAATTCTTTTGCATGTGCCTTTTAAATTTTGAGAATATTGTTTCTTATGATTTGTTGTCCAGTATTGGAGCAACATGTTGTAGAAAAACATTACTCGTTTAGGAGCGTCTTTAGCCAATATAGCTCTACCACGGATACACTATTATGACATTTGGAAAGAGTGACAAATATATATTTTCAAAAAGTTGATGACTACATAAAAAAATACCTACTACTGAATGATTTAATCCAGCCGCTATTACCTACTACCAATCATTTTGTTAAACTTCAATGAAAGTCATAATGTACCTAGTTCACTTCTATTCTTGTAACAAACATAACCAAACATCGGGCGGTGCACAAAATCTCGTGAATCACGGGCGCGTCCGAGCTATGGCAGGTATATACAATACAAACAATTTTGTGCGTCACACACACTGTAGAGCTTTTATAATGTACAACGTATTTATTCCGTTATTATTTCATACAAGAAATACTTTGATTTTTTTTTTCATACAGGTGATAAATTGACAAACATTAGCAATAGCAAAATGTATACGCTAGTAGATGCTACATTTGGTTTTGGGTTATTAAATTATAATATAACCCAAATCGAATAACAATCGAGTTTCATATCAACATTCTGTTCTTCATCATATAACTAAAAATATTTCGCGTTTAGATTCAATAATACATACTTATATTCCTTTCGTCAATTTATATTACGACAGAAAAATAAATGCGTTTTCTAGTCCACCAGTACGATTATTAGAGTATTTTTTCATTTACCTATATTTGGATATGTTTATTTGTAATTATACGTACCCTTAAAATAATCGCACTGAATTTAAAACTTATTTATTTAATTTTATAAAAATTACTTGACCTCCGCTACGCCGTAGCAGTCGTAGCACGCTGCTACGAAGTGGGACGTGGGACATCAATTCCAGGTTATTATACAATTTTTTTTTCTTTGTGGAAATGGAATATCTTAATAAAGAAATAAACAATCAAAATATTTCCCTGTTGTTTGCCAAAGGCTGTCTCCACTAAATCATATAGATGTCTGCCCAGGAAAATAGTCCCGACTTGTTTTCTCGCCGTGTGATATTTCATACGGATGTACTCGCAGAGCAAGAGCACGGAGCCGACCTTGAACGGCGTCTGCTCAGGGAACTATTACTGCGTCTGGGCTTCTGGTACTCGGTTTATGATCTTCTTTACCACCAGCTGCTTGTATTTTACCGAGCATTTGAGGAGTGACGCGGAATTCCAATGTTTTAGCTTTCACAGTTTTAAACATAGTGTAACAATCTAGGTATCGCTTTTAAATAACAAGGTGTAGTTTTTCGTTAAAACTCTCTAACAGATTCCTCTTGACTGAAAGAATACCTATTTTCTAGGGGCAGTCGGGTAAAAACGCTAACAGACACACTAAAAAAACATTTTGTATACTAAAAAGTGAGGGGCCTGATCAAACCAAGGATTAGGTGATTTTTTTCAACATGGAGTTTGAAATTAAAATATAAGTAGGAAGCTTGAACAAATCGATGGCAAAATATCCGTCTTCAAAAGCACCACTAACAATAAGCGCTAATTCCTTCTTGTATCTATCATTCAAGGACATGTCCTTGTATGGCGCCGCTTTGCCGCCGCCGGCTTTCACAAATATGACACAACTACCAGGCTGCGATCACCGCTAGGAGCTACTAAAGTCAGACTTCATTAAAAATAGCAACACACTTGCGTAACATTTGGCGGCGGCGGAACCTTCGGCGGCCGAAACTTCGGTAGTAATACGAATACGACACACCAATCCATCGAACGAACAGTCGGCTTTACGTGGTGTCTAATTCGGCGCGCTAAATGACGGTCAATAATATATTCTATACAAAAATTGATAATATGACGTTATACAAAGTTTTATGGTAATACAGGGTGTTATTGGTAACCAAACAGGGTGTTAGAAGCAATGCGTACTCCCAGAAGGGTTGGCTCTACGCAGGAATGTTGCCGCCCTAAGCGCTAATAATTCCTTCTGGTATCAGTGTTCAAGGACATGCCATGGCCTTGTATGGCGCCACTCCGCCGCCGCTGCTACCAGGCTGCCATCAGCGCCAGGAGTCGGCCGAGCGACGCCCGAGCCAAAACGTGCCGACTGTTTGACAAATAGGTCGAGAGGCTTATTGTGTCATAGCGAGACGGGTTTTTACTTTTGCGAGGACGTGACCGTTGTTAGTCGCGATAGGCAGGTTTACATAACTGGCAAATAAAAATGAATATATTTTGATCATGCTCGTATCCTAATGCATTACATAATTTGTTTCTTATTTTACTCATTTTAAATATTTTCGACCATGACTATTTTCCACTCCGATTTCACATTCGTACGGACAACCCGCATCAAATATGTAGGAAACATACATCGAAATAGTATTTAGCCAATCCTGAACGATATAAAAAACCGCATCCACAACTGGCGATGTCCCAAAAACAAGGGCGTAAAATATGCAGGGCAAGGGGTCGGGGGGTGGCGGACGAGGGGGGCGGGGGTTGCTGACGTCACGCTTCGACCCGCCACCCGTCTGCCGCTGGAGCCTACCGCCGCTCCGGTTCAGTCCTATTCAGGCCTGCTTCTCAATCACTCGCCCTTTCCAGCTGAATGGACTGAACTGAAAACCCAGTTTAAAAAGTTTCCTTTACAATCTTCTCAAAAGCAACAAACCGCATTCTTAGTTCAAATTTGGATTAACTTTTCTTATTCTTAATTGAAAATGAAGTCCAGTTTACGATTTTGTTTTTTCTATTTTGGTATTTTTGGAAGCTGTGGCTGAGGTAAGCTTTCGTAGATCTTTTTTCTTTTTCTTGTAGAGTAGTGAGTTGACTTTTCTATTCATTTTGTAGTCTTGTCTATCGAATATTATTTTGTCTGCTTTTTAGTACAAAGTTTAGTGAACAAACAGTACCTCAGGATTGATATAATTATATGACATAATAACTTCTTTATTATCTTTATTGAGTTTATATGAATCCTTTCAATATTTGATTTCTATAGGTCTCCCCTATTAACTTTTCAATTTCACTATTATTATTTTTTCAGATACGTTTGTACAGTTGTCTCTAATATTAAATAAAAATACTTGATTGGAATTAATTACAAATGTAATTGCTTCAAAAATATGTTCTCATAGCAGATATATTTGAGACAACTTTCGTACGACAATTATTTAATTTCTGTATTTCAATAATATCCAAGCACGTATAGTATATCTGACTGTTTGTGTGTTACGAATTGCATGCAGTCGACACGCCTCACCACACCAACCAATGACAAACTACAAGCCTTTGGTAAGGAAACTATTCAAAATTTACACCCAAAACGTAATGTGGCTAAAATACACCACGACATTTGGACTCAACAAAGTTGTATACGCAGATGTGTTTTAAACACTAAAATTACAAAGATATCCGCATAAAACAATCAACAACTCTGTTGAGTTTACTCAAGTAAATCAATTGGCTAATTGTAATTTACATCAAAATAATGCACAAGCTATATGAAACACTTTAACAACCCAACACTTGGCTTACATATTGCTATATGCTTTGATATTGACGTCATATTTATATGATCATAATAATTTATACTAACATAAACAAGACCCTGTGTAAATTATCCTACATTGTGATGTAGGATGTAGGTTGATCACAGGTTAGCTCTATTTTGTCATTCCTCAATGTGTATTCAGTGATTATTATTATTAGTTAACAGGAACAGAAATTGAAACACATTAATTAGCGCATACATCAATTAAATTACATTCGTGTTTACATTCTTACCATTCTGCTTCCTTCCCTTCCTCATTTCCGCTAGCTCGATAATCTGTTGCGGCAACATCGTCGACGTAAGCGGCGACACGTGCCCGGATTTGCATATTGGTAGCGCAGTGAACAGCTGCAGCAAGTTTTTGTGCCTCCTCCGCTGCATTACGGCTGCAAAGCTCTGCGGTGCGGACCTGCGCGCGCACTCCTCTACACAAACTTTCACAACACTCACTTCAATCTTTATTATGTTCTTTGCTAAGAATAGTCGTTCATCTTTAGTTTTGTGAGCAATTTTAGAAACTTAAATGGAAAAGTGAAGGGCTATTTGAAGTTTTCTTTTGTTTGTAGCGGTTCGTACAGCTTCCTCCTAAATTATCGTAAATCGTTTACAGCTGCATTTGACGTCGGGCTCGAAGTTTAGTGACCAGCTTCCGTAATTTACGAAATCTCTGTACTCGTATTTTGTACTGAAGCTAGATATAGCTAAAAGCGCTCAATTTTTGTTTTAGATCTAATATTAAAATAATAGCTTATAAAGATTTGTTTGTATTGATTCCAGGGCTCAGCAGATTCGAACTACTCGCAACCGTCGTCGGAACTGTCGCTGGACGAAGACAAAGAGGCGCTGCGCCGCGAGAAGGAAGCGCAGGCTCTCTCACAACTCGACAAGGCACGGGTAAGTCCTAGCCCATTTCCTTTACATATGCTATGTTTTCATCCTCCTCTACAATACCTAGTCTATTGAGCCACTCGTCCTAGTTTTGCTGACAGCTTCTATAAAATCGTCTTCACATTACACTGAGTTATAAGCAGCCAACAGCAATTTCGTTCTTAAGCTCTTTAACATACTGTAGATCTTCTTTTTCCTCCACAATACTTAGTCTTTTAAGCCAAAATTGACTCCCAGTTTTTTGGAAGCTTCTATTATAAAATCATCTTCATCTTCACGTTTAACTACAGCATTATCAGCAATTCCATGAGCATCAATTTCAGAAACAGCTTTAATTTATTTTGTGTCTATTCTCGTAACTTCTAGTCGATGTTATATAAAACTATTACGATACGCTTATCATATCGGAACCCACGTCACTTGATATTTAATTGTCCTCTAGTTACGTCATCTTTACCTATATGGCTATCAGCTACCCTATTCCGATACTTTTATGACTATGATCTAAAACGTTTTTCTCCATCATTTTACTGGTCTGATCGAACCTGTTTTCTGGTGAGTTAGTTTGTTGAGTTAATTTGTTTTTTGAGGTGGGATGTGGTGTTGAAGTGACGTTATTGTGGGTTCCAGTCAAAGCCGGTGGCGTTTGCAGTGCGCACCAATGTCGCGTACGATGGAACAGTGGACGACGACTCGCCTGTTCACGGCAGCGCCATCTCCTTCGAGGTGCGGGATTTCCTGCACATCAAGGTAATATTACTTTTACTTATGCCGGGTGTAAGGGACAGCTTCCCGCAAACTAACTACTTTCACGGAGAAATTCATCTTCAACTTTTTTTTTTATTGGCTTCCCCGTATAAGTTTTTTTTTTCCTGAAAGATATTTTCTGTGAACGTTTTTCAGTTATGTTGATTGAACAACCCCTATTAGTTTGTGTTAAGCTATCCTGAAGACCACGTTAAATACTTACTTATGTAACCCACACAATTTCTGGAAAGAAGCTAAATCAATACAGCCTAAAGGAGATTTTTTGAAAAACAAAAAGAGCCTGCCAGACATGCCAACTCGGAGTCATTAATAACAATGGGTTCAATTCACTACCTGAATTTCTGACATGCCTACATTCAAATGGAAGAATGCTGATGCTACTGTACCGTCCTTCACAATTCCAGGAGAAGTACGACAACAACTGGTGGATCGGGCGTCTCGTGAAGGAAGGATGCGACATCGGCTTCATCCCGTCTCCGGTGAAGCTGGAGACGGTGCGGGCAGGGCTGCAGTCGCGCGGCCGGTACCCGCGACCTGCGTCCGCCGCCAACCTGTCCGCGCCGCACGGCCCGCAGCCGCTCGCCAGCCGAGGTAGCACCCCCCCCACACCCGGTACGTCACGCGCCACCACAACACGCGGTGCAGCGCTGCAGCGCCATGCTTGCACTCTTCCTTCTATCCACTCAAGTTTAAACAAACTAAAATGCTAGTCCTGAAAGAAGAATCTCACTCAAGAAAAAAAGACGCGTCTTTCAAGCATTGTGTACCTAATTACATTGATGTTCTCACTTCACAATACATAGTTCGACACAATAAACTGCAAACTAAAGGAAAAATCAAAATGAACTTGAGTGAGACAAGGAAGATCGCAGGTTGCCTTTCATTATGCTTCGTTCATGCATCAGATGAGATGGAAACAGTAGCTTAATCAAATTGGTTTTTACTATCGTAAAAAAAAGCAAACATTTTTTTTTGTTCATACTCTGAACTTCAAGAGGATTGTGTAGGCTAATCAGCATCTTATCCTCACACTTGCAAGTCTAGAAGGAAAAAGAATCACATTTCATCTGATGCATGTAGTACAACGCAGTTGTCTTCTGTTTTATACTTCTGAAATCGCCTTGCTCTTTCTAATGCCTGGTAGAACTAAATGACTGTTTAACTGCACTAAGTGAAATAACTGAAGAAATAACAACGAAAGAGCGAGACGACACGTCTATGTCGTAATCGTAACGTATTTAGTGCCCGTCTTAATGTGATTGGCTGTTGTCTGTATATAAAACTACCTAAAATATATTTATATACCTACGTGTATATTATAATTGCAAGTGACGTCATTTTATTTATATTAGTTTTTATAATCCCGATTTAAATTATATAATTACCTATTTCTTTAGACAATATTCTCAGAGATAAGACCATTAAAGTAAACAATACTTAGTTGGAATTAATTTTTATTAGAAGTAAATTAAAATCTAATGTATTGTCAATGGCTTTAGACACATTATACCAAACATATTTAGGCACTTTCAAGGAACAATCGCTTAGTGAATAAGGCCGTTATCAGAATATTATTCAGTTATTATCGTAACTATTTGATTATGACATCTTGACACAAAATTTGAAATTGATACATAAATTATATTATGTGATGTTACAACAAGGTAGCATTCTCGGTTCTACTTTTTTAATCGTGTACAAAATAAAAAATTACATCCTTTTGTTAACTCTTTGGTTATTTAATAAGGTCCTACAGTTTATGTCACTTGTGATTGTATAGCTTCATATGTTTTATATCTTACAAAATTTATATATGGAATGTATATGTAACTGCTTTGTACTACTATTCATTTGCCACTCATGCCATGTTCCTCATTACCACATGAGTTCTCGGTGACAGTTGATAGGATTTCCTGGTGTTGGTTTTCTTGCACTCACTCTTGCCATTTTTTCAGATGTCACATCCTTCGATCAAGGTAAGCTTTCTCACCCATTTCGTTTACCAGGAAATGCTACCAATTTTCACCTTCAAAATATTTTTATGTATATCTTTAAAAGTATAATTATATCTTATTGTCTTCTTTTTTGTAAAATATTTTTCTACATATTGGTCATGCATCCCATTGCCCCATTGCCCATTAAATCTCCCTTACTTTTAAATATTTTTATACGTTTTCTATGAGGAAAAACTAAGATAATAAAAATTAACGCTTAACTACTAAAATTTTACTAAAGTTAATACATTTATTTAGTTTTTCCTCGTTTAGACTTTATTTTAAATATATTTATGTATTTATACTTTTATTTTGCTACTTTTCAGCAGAACCGGTCCCAATTTTGAATTATATGCTTTGTATTGCATAAATGGATGTTGTCCAGTGAAATCAATAATACCTAAGTGCTCCCAATTTTACAGCGGAATACAACCAAGATACAAAAACACATGTCGTACATTTAAATTACAACATGCTCACTTTCTCAAACATTACTTACATCGACGAGTACACTAATAACAGGTATAAATCACTGGTTAGATAGTAGGATAATAAATATGTATCACAATATTTAAATCAATAACTATACCAACTTGGTTTTACTCCGTTTTATTCCTTATCTTCTTTTAATTAAGGAATTTTATGATGTCCTGTATTCGTTCGTACCCTTTAAAAAATCTTTAGAACCTAACCAATATTTCTGAAACGGCATGTAAAGAATAGTTAGGCAAAGCATGTATGTCCGTGACTGTGAAATTACTCAATGTTACCTCTGCTACGAATATCTTAAAACCAGTAAAACCCTTGAAATAACAATAAATTTAGAAATCAAAAAGCACCCAGAGTGGTTAAATCAAAATCTATACCTTCTAAAACGTCTACTCTACATCCTATATCAAACATCTTATAACAGGAGAAGACTCTAGCAAACTCCTCAATGAACAAATTCCAGGCGAAGATTCAGACGGAGGTCGCGGTCGTGGTGCTGGCGCCTTCCCAGCCGGCAAGGAGAAGCGGAAGCCCTTCTTCAAGAAGCAAGAGGCATGCACGCCCTACGACGTGGTGCCCTCCATGCGGCCTGTGGTCCTCGTTGGACCTTCGCTTAAGGGATACGAGGTCACCGACATGATGCAGAAGGCTCTCTTTGACTTCCTCAAGAGACGGTTCGAAGGAAGGTAAGGCAAAGTGAAGTTGGACAGGTGCATCTTCAAGTTTGTTTTTGATAGATTTCGGGGCTACACTTACAAAAATAGTTTAGTAACAGCATTTTGTGAAACAACTACTATTGATGGATTATTTGATTTAATTCATTTATATTAGACATTTAAACTTCATTACATTTAAAAAAAATCTTATTAACACATGATGGCACAATAAAATACTCCAACTGACAAGCAGCGAGTAGACGATGGCACACAGCGCTTCAACGTGATGGCTTCGTAACAAATAAGCTATAAATTGGGATCAGTGACAGAACGAAATTAAACTTCCAGGATAATAATAACACGCGTGATGGCGGATATTTCGTTGGCGAAGCGGTCGCTGTTGAACAACCCGTCGAAGCGCGCCCTCATGGAGCGCTCCAACTCGCGTTCCACGTGCCTCGCCGAGGTGCAGGTAAAGCACACACTCACCCGCCCCTACTGTTGCAGGATCATCATCACGCGAGTCACGGCAGACATCTCGCTGGCGAAGCGCAATCTCCTCAATAACCAGCCCGCCAAGAAACCGATCATGATGGACAGATCCAATTCCAAAACGAATTGCATTGCAGAGGTCCAGGTGCGCGGTTTACGCTACCCGCTTCACGGCAACTAACCGACGTAGTTCCCGTATTGGCCGAAGCCAGCTTGATTGATGCTCGATTGTTGTCATCATACTTAAGTTTTATTTCATCAGTATTTAAGCGTAATGTGTGACCTCATTTGGCTTTATCATCAAGTTGTAGGTTGTTGATGTTATTATGTTTGTCTTTATTGTATTAACGCATTAGATCGTTTGGTTAAAAATGTGTGACTCCTGGAAGAAGTGCTAGTATCCCTCGAGACAACAACCTAACACACTTATGATAGTACCTAACTAACCTTTCATTGTGTGACATTCATTACAAAGCCTAACTAGACATCCTATCACAAACACAAGTTAGACGACTACCCAGTCTCGAGTGATCACTGAAATTCACTTCCTAACTAGCATGTCCTAGATCTGTACTACCCTCAAACAAATTTCTAATGCTATTTCTGCAACAGGCGGAGATCGAGAGGATATTCGAGTTGGCGCGAACGCTGCAGCTGGTGGTATTAGATTGTGACACCATTAACCACCCTTCACAGCTCGCCAAGACTTCGCTTGCACCTACCATCGTATACTTGAAGATCTCCAGTCCAAAGGTATTGTTACTGCTGTACTATTCTCCTTCTTTATCGCTCCCAGACAATGCATAAAGACTATGATTTTCTTCTTTAGTATTTAAAGCCCAAGGTCCAATAGGCCGGCAAAACGCTAGGCTGAAGAGACGAGACGAATATAACGTGCTTTAGATACCGAGAAGCTATTTAGCCTTGTCTGATCGGTCGCATTCAAAATACTGTATTACTTAATTCGTTTGCCATTTAGTTGCTCAGCGCTGTTATAAAACTCCAATTGTGTACAATCGCAGGTGCTCCAGCGGCTGATCAAATCCCGTGGCAAGGGGCAAAGCAAGAATCTCTCGGTACAGATGGTGGCTGCGGAGAAACTGGCGCAGTGTCCACCGGAAATGTTTGACGTCATCTTAGACGAAAATCAGCTTGAAGATGCCTGTGAACACATCGCCGAGTACCTTGAGGTGAGACATCTAGAATTTACAAATTTATCTTCTCATGAAGATCAAGTACCTATCAGTGCAGATAATAGCTGCTGATAAACTGGTGCAGTGTCGCGTGTCGCCTGCGAATGCGAACACATCGTCGACTATCTCGAGGTAAGAAATCAAGAACTTTCTTTTCTCGTCCAGATCAAGAACCTGTCGGTGTAGATGGTAGCTGCTGAAAAGCTGATGCATTACCCGCAGATGTTGGACGTCTAGGTAAGACATCAAGAACCTTCTTCTTCTTCTCATGAAGATCAAGAATTTGTCGTTGCAGATCATGTCAGTTGGGCCACCTCCGTTGCCGGAAGGGACGTTGGACGTCCTCCTCGAAGATAACATACTGGGGCCATCCTGCGAACGCCTCGCCGACTACATCGAGGTGAGACATGAAGAACATGGTATGGTATAGAACCGGTCGGTGTAAACGGTGGCTGCCAAAAATTGGCGTAATGTTTGCAGGTAATCCTCGTTGAGAATCATCTCGAGGATTACCTCGAGGTGAGATACTTTTTTACTAAAATAGGTTTATAACCGTGAGGCCCATATCCAGCAATCGACAGTTGCTGCTGACGTTAGTAGGCAGTAGTAAACTACCTCCCTGGTTTGTAGTCTAAGTCATGGGCTTTCTATCCGGAGATACCGGGTTCGATTCCCGGTGTGGGAAAACTACTCTGTGTTGTTGTTTCTTGTTTGGTTACCTGATTATCCGGAAAGTAAGATTATCCTTGCTGTCGAATGGGCAAGTAAATGTCAATCCCATCCTACGCCAGATTTTTCTCTGGTTGTGTGTTAGTCTGCCCCAACAAATAAGGAGTTTGAAGGATCAGAGAGTGCACTCGTCTGTTGCAAGTTACTCTCAGTTGTTGGTTGTTGAACTCTAATAACTAATTAATACTAGTTGTAAATGTTGTAATTAATGTTTACATACACTTTGAATAATATATTTTGAAATGATCTGATAAACTCGGGTGTCGTAATCAAAACGTGCTAATATGCTTCTGGCGTGGTTTGTGTAAATCTGTCTTTTTTCCAGGCTTACTGGCGCGCGACGCACCCGCCGGCGGTGGCTGCGCTGGCCCGGCCGCTGCCGCACGCCGCACCTCACGCCGCGCACCCGCACCATCATCACGCGCAACCTGGTGAGTCTATCGATACTGCTCTTGGACACAGTGTCTTACGACCTTAAGGCAGAGCGCGCTCAGGCGACAAAACGTAAGGCGAAGTGCAAGAGCACTTCTTGCACAGTAAATGCAAGACAGAGATCCGACTCGTTGCCTTCAGTTTTTTCGCCTGTGCTTGTGCTGTGGGTAAATGATATTTGTTGGTGTCAGTTTGGTGAGGCAAAATCTAGAAACTAGTAAATTCCGTGGATAATACAGTTATGAAAATTTGGAGATATTTTACTTGATTTAGGCCCGTATTTATAATCAGCTCTCAAGAGTGACAGCGAATTTGAGTTCGTATCTGAAATGTCACTTTAGTACAAAACGACCTGTCAAATTCATTCTTAATATTGCTCTTACTCTTGAGATCGCTTTATAAATACGATCCTTAATTACAGATAATTTTGTAAACTAAACCTAACTAAGCTATCGAAAGCCATACTCTTTTCCGCACTGAACTGACATCAATTTCGTACCTTTAATAAATAGGATCATATACATAGATGTTGCTTTTGTCAAATATTTGTTATTGAAATATGACGTTAAGCTACTTACTGTTAATTCATTTTGGTTATTAATCTGTTGCAGTTTTCTTATAATTTCAAACGGTCTTCTTATTATTGGATTTATTTATTCACATTTAATTTCTGACATTCATATTTATCACTTCTTTATGTCTTCATTTTTTTACTTTTATATTATTAACTAATAACAATAACGTTTTCATATAAGTTGTTAGTAACACTGCTTTTATTAAATAATTACCTATTAATCGAAGATCTTAAAATTTTTGTCGTAGTCTTCTTTAATAGTAATTTTAAAATAATAATTTTAATACTAGTTATCAATTACATTGTCCCGTACATTTAACTTGATCATTTTACTAAAATGTTATAATGGATATACCAAAGAGAATAAGGTACCTAATTTTAAACATGGAGATTGTTGGACATTGTTCGTGGCCCTTCATAAATTCAGGTGACGAAGATATTCTATGGAAATTGCATTTCCATTATGAAAGAGAGTTTCAAAGAATTATCTGTTAACAGTTAACCTACTTTTAGTCTAGTGACTAGATGGACTACAGACTAGGCTGTAGTCTATTATGCCCTCTTATCTTCTTACCTCACCTTATATCTGTTTTAACTCCCTTATAAAATGTTTAAGAGATCTCTCTCATAAAATCTCCATGCTTTCATTTTTTGGTACATCCAGTATAAGTGTGTGTGTCTGTGTGTGTTGATCATGCGCACGAGCCGCCGAGCGAGCACGCGCACTCGGGCGGCCATCGCGAGCGCACCGACTCCTACTCTTACGACCGGGAGAGAGGTAACTAACAACACTAACATCTTTAACATCACCATCAGGAATAATCCTTACTAAATAATTATTTATTTAGTAAAATTACACAATATAAGTGGTAACAAATAAAAAAACAAATCCTTACTTCGTCCTTACCATGAGTAGATTCAACCTTTGTCAACAACAACACTAACCTTTTTGTCATCACTAAAAGTACCTAATATTTGTTACTTCTTCTTTACCATCGGTAGATTCATCACCTCTATCTCAATAATATCGCTCACATGTTTGCATTCAACATCATATAAAAATTGCATTTTCTTCTTTATCATCAGTAGATTCATCACATTTTTAAATAATATCGCTACCGACTTTGCCGATCGTTTTATATTCATCATCTCTCTCATATACATATTTCATTTGTATCATCGTGTCTATCACCATCAATACTGATTAATACTTTCTTCTTCACCATCTGTGGATTCTTCACCATTTGTAATAGAAACTTATAGAAGGACATTAACATTCAATGTGAGTACCTAGTCATTTATGCGAGTATTCAGTGAGTCTCTATGAGCAGGCTATCCTTCATTAACAGTCCTACAAAATTTTTCTGTGGCGTCCTATTTATCTCTATCTACTTAAGTCAAACTATCTAACCTTGCATTAAACTCCGTAATGTAGACTCTCTATGTTGTAGCAGCACATTTGTCAACTGTTGTAGATGATAGACATTGATGTTGTATATCACCATGTTCCTGCTCGAACGCCCCACTGACTTCCCTGTTCATTTCAGTACAAGCCTCAGGACAAGCCCACTAACCGTCGAGCGAAGACCATATATTCCAGTGTAGCCTTTTAGCAGTACAACGCGGTTCTACCCCTACCCAGGTTCCGACCAAATTCTAGCGGCTGACGACCGCCACTTACAAATGAGAGTAGAATGACGCTCGTTCTTATTCTCTTTGACATATCATTCCCAGAAATTTCACAGCTCCCTGCATGATTTTTTGGTGGTTTTTCTGGATACGATTACCGTTGAAGAGATAAAGAACTGTGTTCACCTACGCCTCCGCTTGTCTGCTGATTGAGGGTGTCGCTTTACTAACTGTCCGTCTTCTAGCAACTATAACTATATACTCGAGTGAAGTTGGTGATTTGAGGCTAAATTATAACAAAAGTGCTTTCAACGATTCTGCTTGGCTTATGTCAAGTGTTTGCAAATCAGCTTGCGGTTTAGGGTCACCTCGTTGTTCACCATCAAGACGTCTACATATTTATTGATTCGATCGAAGACATACTTCCTTTCACACAAGTCGCTCAAGGATCAGGTGTCAAATAGAAGAAGTGGTAGTGGGCTGACGTGGTGTTGTCCACAGCCGCCGCGCCCCCCTCGCCGTCCCCCTCGCGGAGCAGGTGGTGATGCCGGTGTCGGGCCGGGTGGTGCGCCACGGCCAGGTCCTCATGCAGATGGGGCTCAACCTGGTTTCGTAGGGCAGTAAGTGCGGGTGTGTGTGAACCCACCCCACTCAGCGGGCCGGCCGACTCGCTCGCCTCGTGTGCTGTTTGCCGTGTGCTCTTTTGAGTTTCGTGAATACTTTTTGAGTTTGGGTTGGATGCCTCTATTTCCAGATATCAGCGTTGTATTGTAACAGCTTATGATAAAATAATGGCATCAACTCAATTTCCTAAAGGCCCCAATATTTTGAAGATGTGATTGATACGCGATCTGTTCTCAGGGGGGCCGCAGCCGCGCGCCGCGGCCGGAGCGGCTGGACGAGGAGTACTACGCGCGCGAGCGGTACCCGCGCTACGGCCGCGAGCCGCCGCGCGACTACTACCACGACGAGTACGGGCACGAGTACCCGCGCCAGGAGCAACCCTACGAGCGCGACGCCTATGGGCACGACTACACGCGCGACGCCTACGAGCGCGACGCGTACGGCCGCGACTACACGCGCGACGGCTACGCGCGCGACGAGCGGCCGCCGCGCCGCGACCGCGACCCGCCCGACGACTACGCGCCGTCGCGCCGCGCGCTCAACGCGGTCTAGTGTGAGAGTGCGCAAGCCTGGTGCTTTCGAGACCTGAGTTTTGCGGTTTCGCGTATCCTTAATGTTTTCGTTGTCGCGCATTCCTTCGGGGCGCATAATGCCCGCCGCGCTGGACGCTGCTGTTTCGATTCGCTGAGCTTTAGTGAAACGCTTGGGCGTGACGCCGCGCGATGCGATCGGTGTCGTATGCAGGGAGTCCTATAGTGTTACTGGAGAATTGGTTTCATTGCTTGCGCCGTGACCGCTCTGCTGCTATTGATCATATTTTTCTAAAAAGTAGAGCAAAATTTCCCTTATACTGTTGTATCTACTTATCTATTACTATTATCGTAGGTATCCTGTTGACGTATGGTGTATTATAAATCGTACACTTAATGAGTCACAAAGAGTTACTTATTTCTCAAATTAAAACGAATAAAATGGTAACGCTGATTAAAATTAGAATTGTAAAGAATTTACAATTATTTATCCAAATCATGCATTGTTCATGGCCACTCCATGCCTCCACCAATACGACGGGACTCCCTGATCGCGCGGCGTCCTTTATTTTGTACGAGAGTAAGTGGGACGGAGGAGGGGTGACGTCATCGCGTGACGTCGCCCAAAGAGAGAGTATGGTAGGCTAGGATAACCACTTCGCACTCGAAGCCTCGGAGCTCGCGTGAAATGTATAAATTTGACTAACATAATTTTAGTACCGATAGATATTATCCGTTTCCCATTTTTTGAACATACATACTCTGTAATTATATTGCATCATCTGTACTTCATTGTTGCAATCATTTGTAAATAAAATACTTTATATCGATTACTTTGAGTTTATTTTTATACCTGCCTGACATATAATTTTAAAAATAGTACCTACATTTTCTGTCTCTTTATCGACTACACTTTATCCAAGATCTATGAAGATAGCTGATACCGGACATAAATTCTCTGATCTGAGAATGAGTTCGTGAAAATTTGTGTAGGGTACCTGTTTTGTTTGGTTAAAATAAAATAAAATAACGTTTTAGTTATAGAAAACTGCAATTTATTACAGGCATATTTCAGTAAATTCGATGACGTGTAACATTCCGGCGGCTTCATCGCCTCATAAATAAATTAAACATTACAACGCGTAACAGATAAATAGCTTCACTTTCATACTATCCGCTTGCCTCTTTGGTTCTACTAGCTAACATTACAACTATTAAATATATACATTTCCACATATCATTAAACACTGTTGCATTTGGTGTCGATTTAACAACCGAATCTGAAACACTGGTAAGACTAGCATAAACTTACAGATAATAGACTGCCGAATCGAATTTTATTACAATATTAATTTCGTTAGTAAGAAGGCTGTATTGCAACATCTCTTTGGTTTCACAGAGATTACTCCTCTTATATTTACACTTTTTACACTGTACAGTTTAGGTTCACTTCACATAGGTAAGTCGTTTGCGAGATTTTCTCACTCTGCGAGTTTCGATAGTCCACAATTTAGTCCCTAGTCGGCGCTGGAGCCGCAGCAGCCGGACGGCTAGTCAGATGTACAAGTAGTCGTTCTTGGTTTCCCGGCAATAGCTGATGCTGGGGAACTTGTACACTGGGCTGTATCGTCTCCGTCATCGCTATCTGAGGACTCCAGCGAGAGAGCGGAGAGCGCTCTTGAAGGTTCGTCTTCCTCCTGGATATCCGCTGGAATTGTCATAGTAGGTATGGTCCGGGGTGGTAGTGGGGGTGCGCGGGGATTACGGCGCACCCTGAAGTGGCAGTCGGTATCAGGAGGCCACGCTCGCTGCACCAGGAGCGGTAGATCATCAGGGTGCAACTTGCGTTCGTATTCTTGTGATGGACTGACCTGGAATTGACAGAAACGAAACATTAGCATAACCAAAGGATCTGAAGACTAAAGAGAAGATGAAACCTGGCATAATACTGCAGCCCTACTTAAAATTAACAGTCCTTTCTGAACTCATTGTGAATCTCAAAGACAGGTGGAAAGTTTTAAGTTTGACCATGCCAGAGGCCTATTAGCTGTGCTTTTAGGCAGTTTAAAAACTCTGACTCCAGGATTCATTGAAATACTCACCTCATATAAGGAGAACCTCTCGACGCCCTCATTGGAGTCATAGCAATGCAGCAGGATGGCCAGCAGCTCGTCAGCAGTCGTCCGCTCGCTGATCAGCAGGCACTTGTACTGGGAGGAGGACATCAGCGCTGAGTCGTAGATCTTCACCAGCCCGCCTGGACGCATTTGGAGGGAAAACCTGAGAGCAAGGAAAGGATTGGTTAGAAAAAAGAAAAAGATTTGGTCAAGAGAAACCTATTGACAATTGCGCCTGATATTTTTAAAACGCAATCAGCAGACAAGCGGAGGCGTAGGTGAACACAGTTCTTTATCTCTTCAACGGTAATCGTATCCAGAAAAACCACCAAAAAATCATGCAGGGAGCTGTGAAATTTCTGGGAATGATATGTCAAAGAGAATAAGAACGAGCGTCATTCTACTCTCATTTGTAAGTGGCGGTCGTCAGCCGCTAGAATTTGGTCGGAACCTGGGTAGGGGTAGAACCGCGTTGTACTGCTAAAAGGCTACACTGGAATATATGGTCTTCGCTCGACGGTTAGTGGGCTTGTCCTGAGGCTTGTACTGAAATGAACAGGGAAGTCAGTGGGGCGTTCGAGCAGGAACATGGTGATATACAACATCAATGTCTATCATCTACAACAGTTGACAAATGTGCTGCTACAACATAGAGAGTCTACATTACGGAGTTTAATGCAAGGTTAGATAGTTTGACTTAAGTAGATAGAGATAAATAGGACGCCACAGAAAAATTTTGTAGGACTGTTAATGAAGGATAGCCTGCTCATAGAGACTCACTGAATACTCGCAT